>PITA01005294.1:94700-112566 GCA_004023965.1 Spilogale gracilis
TGACCCAGCTCCTGCACTTGGTGGCCAAAACTGTAGCTGGCCTGTTTTCTCTGACCAGGAAAATGTGGAGAAAGGATGGGCTTGGGTACAAGATGGTGGAAGCCAACAAGCTTTTAAGAAATGTGTAGCTGCTCTAAATGAAACTGGATCTCTGGAATAAATGATAGGTGGTGAAGTACTGAGATTCTGCAAGCTGTGATGGGTTGAAATTAGAAGAATCTTAGAGAAAGAATGTGTGTTGGAAAAAAAGTGCTGGTGAGCTCGTTGGTTGTTTTCAGAAAAGGAAAGGAAGTTGATTTTATAGACTACAGACAGGTGGCCATGTGGTTCATCTTGGACAAAAATTGATTCTAGAAGGATTACATTGTGAGAGCCTTAAAGAGAATGTGATGACCACTAGAGCACAGCACTGAGTGACAAGGATGGAGTCCCATCAGGCCAATCCCACTTCTTCCCCCTTCCTCCTCCCTCCTCGTCCTTTGGTGTTCTTGGGGCAAGAAGCCTGAGAAATCCACTAAACTATGTGTTTGGATTTCGGCAAAGAGTATGATAAGCCTCTTGTGATGTTGCTGAAGATGAGGGGGAAAAAAGGGGGGTGCTGAATTCATAAATAGTTAAGAAACTTGGAAACTGTCTGAAGGTCTATAAAGGGCAATGATAATGGGAAACCCCAGCCAGGGAGTTTCGAGTGCTGTGGGAGAAAGCTCTGTTCCCCCTTACCCGGGGCAAATATTATTTTTGTTCATGACTACCACTTAAGACATGCCCACTATGTGTCATGTAATATATATAAAATATCATATCATATAAAACTCTGTGAGGTATTGTTTTGCAGAAGGATTAAGTAACTTTCCCAGGGGCACACTGACGTGCATCCAGAGACTGAGGATTTGAACATCAGACCATTGCTCTCTCAGTTATGCTAACTAGCTCAAATAGCCAAAGTGGGAGGGAGCGATGGTGAACACATGTGATGGAATCATCGGGATCCAAAATGACACTGTCAGAGGTACAGACTGAATTCAACAAGAAGCAGTTTAAGTGGGTGTATTGAAGATTGCAGTAGTCTCCCCTCCTACCCCCAAGAGCCCTACATAAGCACAGGGTGGAACAGACATAGCTTTGGAGGTATTTGGGTGATTCGAGACATTAGCGCCATATAGCTGTCCCAAAAGACCTATAAAACAACCCCAGTAATTAGATTTGGGTTCATCTTGAGAGAATATCATAGCTAAATGAGATTTGGAACAAGAAAACCCAAGAAGGGCTCTGTGTGCTGCTTGGAGCCACTCGCATAATGCCAATGGAGTGAAGGGAGAAGACAGAACTCTGCTTGGCTGCTTTTGACAGCCTTCACTTTGAGGAAAACACGAGGACTACAAAATGTGCACTGGCGCTAGCAATGGAGAAACCTGAGGCAGCAGAATACATTGCTAACCATCATCTCCTGGAACCTCTTGAAGTGGGATGTGGGCAAATTTCAAAGGATAGTAGCTGACAACCATGTCACATGGGGGACAAGGGAGGAAAGAAGCTAGAGATGTTCCACTGGGAAGAGATGACTTTAGAGACTGTCTTGACTGCTTGATATTTTTTATTGAACTCTATTTTATTCCATTCTTTTTCATTAAAAAAAAAAGTTTGTTGAGCCCATTAAACTGATATCCTGCCTTATTAATGGGTTGAAATGCATAGTTTAAATCAGTGTCATAGAGACTAGAGTGAGGGTCCACCAATGGAAGCTACAAGGGGCCAGCTCTTGCTTCAGGCTTATGAAGCGTTCCATCAGGCAGGAATGACAGACGATGGGGTTGGTGTCCTCAGGAAGCATGAGTTCTTGCTCCTTTAGGTGTTCAAGCCTCGGATGAATGAAGGTGTGTAGCAGGAAGGATTCAAACGTCAAATGGGGACTGAATGAAATCAACCACAAGTCCCTCTCTGTTTCTGAGATGCCACCATTGGATTAGTTCCCGCCCTTTCAGCTATGCTAACAGAAGCCTGGTGTACATCTCTCCGGAGGTGAAGGAGGTTTTGCTCCTTGCTATTCAGACCACAAATCAGAGTATCAGAACCAATGTGGGAATACATTTGGAGCTATATTTTTGAAGCTATTGAGTTATTTATTCATTTGTCCAACAAATATTTGCGGTGTGTCTAGTACAAGCGAAGCACGAGCTAGGTGGGCTCTGGGCAGGTCAGACTGACATAGTCCAGGCCGCGCGGCCCGCTCTGCCTGGTTAGGAAAAGATAATCACTCAGCACATATTTTCTGAGTGCCTAGCCATCTGTCAGTCACTGCTTTGGGCACTGGTCACATATTAATGCAAAAATAGATTTAAAAAACTCCCTGCCTTCATGGAGTTTGTAGATTACACACAACATACGCACAAGTAATTGATCGATTTTGACTGTGGTATGGGCAGAGTACCCAGAGAGGGTAGTCGCCAGGTGCAAGAGTCAGGGACAAGTCCTCGAGGAGGTGGCATCAAAACTGTCACGTGGAAAATGAGTACTGCTAGTCTCAGGGAGACTGGGAGACAGAGCAAGAAGGGACATTCCAGATAGAGGAAACAGCAAGTTCCTGCAGAGATGAAAGAAAGCTGGGCTGGGTGGGAAGTGGGAGCGGGAAAAGACTGACCCCATCGGGTCAGGAAGTGGCATTTGATGCTAGGAGCAAGGGCACAATCCCTTAGAAGGATGTAGAACTATAGGGAGATTTAGGGATACAGAGATACACAGAGGTGCCAGAGACAGGGAGAGAAGATAGATTTGGAAGATTTGTGGGAAGTAGACTTAGCCACACTTGGGGCATGAGCCGGAAGTGGGGGACAAGGAAGACCCCGTGTATCTGTCTTGAGCAGTTAGTGGCGATGATGGGTGAAGGGGAGGAGGGGCCCTACTCACAGAGACGAGCAGTAGGGAGGGTGGGGGTGAGCAGGTGAGCTTGGTCTGGGACATCTTTCCTCATGCGATTTTCTGTCCTTAAAATACTGTCGTCCCACTCGTCTGCTGGGAAAGCACCTGTTCGCCCTCCAACACTCCAGCCCCCACGAAGCCTTACTTAACCCTCCTTTGTCAGACAGAAGCAATCCTCTCCACTTGTAGCACTGTTCTTCCCTTACAGACTTTGATTGCTGCCTCCACAATGCTCTGTCCCATTTATTTATTCACCTATAATAATAATAATGCCCATGAACACTGAATGACAGCCCCACACTATTGTAGGCCCTTTATACATATCGCCTCACTTCATTTTCACAATAGCTCTTTATGTCAAAAACATTACTGTCACCGTTTCACGAACAAACGGAGGCTGAGGCGGGCAGGTAACCCCCCAGCTCACTGGTCACTGCTGGTCAGGGCGGAGCTGGGATCCAAACCCGGGCCATCTGGCTCCAGGGTCCATGCTCTTAGTCACGGTGTGCATCTTGTTTTCCACGGGATTATAGTTCCTTGCAGTTAGGGACCATATAAGCATACTTTTTTTTTTTTTTTTTTAAAGAAACACACAGGGCGTCTGGTGGCTCAGTTGGTTAAACAACTGCCTTCTGCTCAGGTCATGATCCTGCTGGGACTGAGTCCCACATCAGGCTCCCTGCTCGGCGGGAAGCCTGTTTCTCCCTCTCTCACTCCCCTGCTTGTGTTCCCTCTCTCACTGTGTTTCTCTCTGTCAAATAAATAAAATCTTAAAAAAAAAAAAAAGAAACACACACTTGGAGAGCTTTGATTACCAAAAATAAGAAAAATAAACCCAGTTGCAACTTGTAAACAAAACCAAAATGAACAGCTACCTAGATATTTTTACCCCTGCGAATCCCAGAAATCTTGTTACTTGAAAACCAAGATGGGGGTGCCTGGGTGGCTCAGTCCACTGATGTATCTCAGGACGTGGACTCAGGCCTTTCACACCAGCAGCCCTCGTTAACATATTGGATGAACTACTGGGTTCTTGGAACACATCACGGGCTTTCCCGACTCTGTGGCTTTAATGCGATATTTTCTTGCTAAAAAAAACCCTCTTAATTCTCTTCAACTCTCCAAAACCTAACCCATTCAAGCTCAAATCTCCTTTTGTGAAATCTTTCTAAAATGCTCTCTCTAAATCCCTACAGTATCTCTGTGCTGTGTGTGTGTGTGTGTGTGTGTGTGTGTGTGTGTATGTGCATGTGTGGTGAGAACACTTAAGAGCTAGTCTCTGACCTTTTTAAAACATCCCCAGTGTCCAGCACAGCACCTGGACCATAATAGGCCCTTAAAAAGGATTAGTAGAACAAGTCAATGGCAGGAAAACATTCACACATCTAAAGAGGGCTTAGCATTGCCAACATAAAGTTGGGGTTGGCAACATTTTTCAGTAAAGGAGAAGATAGCAAATATCTTAGGCTTTGTGGGCCATAAATTCTTGGTTGCAATGGCTCAGCTCTGCTGTTGTACTGTGAAAGCCGCTATAGACAATATGAAAACGAATGTACTGTGTTTCAATAAAACTTTATGTATGGGTACTGATGTTTGAATTTTGCCTAATTTTCACACGTCATGAAATGTTATTAAAATTTTTTTTCGACTGTTTAAAAATGTAAAAACCACTCTTAGCTCACAGATGGTGAAGCCAGGCCCTGGGAAAATTTGGCCCATAGGCCATAGTTTGCTGACCCCTGGCTTGGGGCTAGTGGGTGGAAATGACTTGGACTCCCTGGAGTTCACTTTGGTACCCCACCTTCCATCCAAGGGGCTGCTGCATGCCCCCGGGGAGCTGTCCTCACCAGAGATGTCTAATCTGAGGGTCTGCAGATTACCTGGGGCGGGATGAGGGGTGCTGGAGAGATGAGCCCCTCTGAGGTGGGGCTGAGGTGGGAGAGGATGGGACCTCTAAAGCCCTTTCCTTTACAAGGTTCTCTGTGGCAGCTTCCTGGGCTGAGGAATAAAACCACAAGAGCCGAACTGATTGGAGAGAAGAAGGTCACTCTGAATTAGTGAAAGGTCTGAGTTATAAAACGGTTTATAAGAAATTATTCTTCATTGTGTTCAAGGACATTCAGCAATCAAATGAACACATAACAAAGGGCTGTCAATAATCCATTTGAATTGCACTTTGTATTTTTCAAAGTGCTTTCCAGTGCATTATCTGCATTGATCTGAGAAGGAACCCTAGGAGATGGACAACCCCATTTTATAGGTGAGGTCGCACCAGCTGAGGCGGTTCAGAAGTAGATCCGTGCTGCCCGAAGTTACCTCCCTAGGTTGGCTGTTGAGTAGACAAAAATGACAGCTTTATATTTTGCATCAAGGCTGTATTTTGGAGTTTCAGTATGGAGTATCATTTATACTTGTATGAAGATCGAGCATCTCTACCTCAAGCTAATTTAAAAAAAATTTTTTTAAGGTAATCCTGCACCCAACGTGGGGCTCGAACTCACCACCCTGAGATCAGGAGTCCCATGTTCCACTGACTGAGCCAGCCAGGTGTCCCAACTTGAACTAATTTTTAACTCTTGAGTAGGTACTAGAAACATGGTCACATATTCAGAGCAGCATACAGAGTTTGTCAAACTATGTTAGTAAAACAGCAAAAGTTCATTAAATGCTGACAAGCAAGAATACGGGACTTCACCCTGTTTATTCACATCAGGATGACAAAGGGGTTTCCACTGTGTTATCTCCAAGAGAGAGGCAATTGTTTTCCTCATAGATGGCATAAAGCTAAGTAGAAATGCACTTGGAATTGGAAAGGTATCTCAGGGTCTGAAATTCTTCCATCTGGTCAATTAGTAGTTTTGAGAAATTAGAAGGACTCTGAGCGGAGGAAATCGAGTCCATCTGCCTTGCGGTGGCTTTCCTTCCTCCCTGTCCGAGGGAGTCTGACCTGGGGGCAAACCCGAGAAGCAGGCAGCCAGCAAGCCCTAGTGATTTAGGGGATAGATCTGCATCTCACCTCACCCTCTCAACTTGGGGCTCTCATCAGCATTTCCTTGCCAAATTAGGCTTTGGCACAGCTAAGGATTCCTTGGCAAACTTTTTTAATTTCCCGAGAGCAACTTCCTGGTTCTTAATTAGGCCTTTTATTCCTAGATGTCTATATTTAACTGTGCTCTGTTAGCGCTGACCCCTTTTGGATCCTGCCAAGAACTTCAGGAAAGTGGCGATTGAGTCTAGACAGGGCAATTATTCAGATAACTAAGTTCCCCAAACCTGTTCTTAAAGCAAGACACTATGAGGAAATGTTCAGTTATCAACTGATGCCTGCCGGAGTCATCAACTGATGCCTGCTTCAGTCATTAGTTAACTACCCAGGGGCTAGCTCAGAGTAGCAAATACTTAACCCGGGGAAGGGTGCGGCCCTGAGCGGTCAGAGTTGCACGGTGAACTTGGCAGGGTAGAGAATGGAGAAGGGGAAATGGTGGAGTGAGAAAAAGTTCTAGAGAAAGGCTCTCGGCTCTGCATGAGTAAAAGTACAAGAACATTCACTCTACCCGTTTGTATAAAAGAAAAATTGAATGTACCTTGAATGTCTATCACCCGAGAGATAGATCAATAAATTGTGATACATGCCTACAAAGAAATGCAATTCGGCAGTGTGCAAAGGGATGGACTGGACGTTTGTAGGTCACCGTGGATACTTCTCACAGACATAGTGTTGAGCTATGAAAACATTTGTAAAAATGTAAAACATCAATAATAATTATGCTGTGTATTGTTTATGGATAACATCTATGCAGTGAGAGCATTTTTTAAAAAAACACTGTAATTAAAAAAAAAACACAACTGATTCTTTTTTTTTCTCCTTCCTTTAAGAAAAGAGAAAATGACTGATATTCAAAAGAACAGTTATCTCTGGGGAGGAAGGGACGAGGAGGTGCGTCTGTGCAGGGCTCAAAGTCTTCAGCTGAGACTCATGTATCCTTTTTTCTGCTGGGTGGGAAATTGCCCATGCTTTTATTAGTACTCCTTAGCATGCCTGAAATCATTCATTACAAATGAAGAGGGATCAGAAGGAGAGCCAGAGCTACTGTTTGCTGGGGATGGGTTGGGGTGACAGGAAACATCTCAGGAGAAGAGAGCCCATGGCTTCTCTCCTCCTGAACTGTGTGATCAAATGCCCTTTCAGGGAAACAAGGGGTTTCCTTGCTTGTGGGACAGCTCCAGATGGGAGTTCAGAGAACAGATTGTAGAAACAGTTCGACCTCTTTCGGGAGCTGAGTGACCTGACCTGCAGTGAGCCCTGGCCTCTCTTAGGTCCCTCCTCTGAGTGATCGGTTCTCCCCATTCTTGCCAAAGTCTAGCTGCCTTTGGTTGCGGAAGTCGACCCAGAAAGCGCTGTAGGGTGGGCTTGCAGTGCGGGAGCAGGGAGTGAGCTTATAAACACTGGACAGAGCTGAGCTGAAAATGTGCTTTACATGGCTCTGGACACTTCGCAAATAACCCTTGGCAGCGATTATGTGGCGGAAGAGTATATTGTTGTTGTTTTATTATGGAGAATTTTGAAGGCACATAAAATTAGATACTAATACTCTTATTTATTTATTTATTTATAAAGATTTTAGTTATTTATTTGACAAAGAGACAGGGAGAAAGGGACCAAAAGCAGGAGGGAGTGGGAGAGGGAGAAGCAGGCTTCCTGCCGAGCAGGGAGCCCAATGTAGGACTCTATCCCAGGACACTGGGATCATGACCTGAGTGAAGGCCGAAACTTTGCAACTGAGCCACCCAGGCATCCCTAATACACCTATTTTTAAAAGTACCCATCACCTAACCCTTTAAACTATTAACTTATGGTCAGTCTTTCCCTGTCTATCCACTGATCCACTCTCCATCATTTATCATATCATCCTGACACAAATCGCAAACAAAGGACCATGTATTAGTCAGGGTTTCCAGAAAAACAAAACCATGGATTTTCCTCTCTACCAAATTTATTTTAAGGAATTGGCTCATTCAATTGTGGGAGTAGGAAATCTAAGTAAAAGTTGACTTTGCAGACCTGAGTCTAAATTCTGCAGGCCGAAAACTCAGGCACAGTTTCTCCTATATTGGCATCTTCAGGCAGAATTGCTTCTTAGTCTTTAAACTCTTCTTCGGTTTTAAGGCCTTCAACTGATTGGGTAAGGCCCACCCATATTACGAAGGGTAACGAGCTTAACTGAAAATCTACTGATCTAAGTATTAGTCACATCTGAAAAATACCCACACAGCAACATCTAGACTGCTGTTTGACCAAACAGCTGGGCACCATAACCTAACCAAGCTGACACAAAATTAACCATCACAAATGATTTTATTAGTAACTATTTCACTATGTATATCAAAAACAAGGACTCCTTGGGGTACCTGGGTGGCTCAGTTGGTTAAGTATCTGACTCTTGATTTCAGCTTGGGTTGTGATTGGGGTGATGGGATTGAGCCCCACATCAGGCTCTGTGGCATCTGTTTGAGATTCTCTCTCTCTCCATCTCCCTCTGCCCCTCCACTTCCCTCTAAAATAAATAAATCTTTTAAAAAATAAGGATTCCTTTTTTTAAACAACCACAATATCATCATACTAAATTAAATTAACAATTACCTTAAAATACTCAGACATCCAATTAAATTAAACTTTCCAATTGTCTCATAAATGTCATAATTTTCATTTTTTATAGTTTGTCGGTTTTAGTTAGGCTCCAACCAACATCACAACTTGTGACTGGTTAAATATATGGTTTATATCTCTTAATTTACAGGTTCCCCCAACATCTCTTTTTCTTCCTTGCAATTAATCTCTAAAAAAATATTATTTATATTGTACAAAATAGAAGCTCTCAGTCTGGATTTTGCTGGTCACATTCTCTTAGTGACATTTATCACGTTCCTCTATCCTCTGTGTTTCTGTAAATTGGTAGTTAAATTTAGAGGCTCAACCAGCCATTTAAAGAGATACCTCTTTGCATAATTTTAAGGGCTCCCTGAAGAATTCCTTGTTACCTATTCTGCAAACAAACAAACAAACAAACCAAAGCAACATACCTCCCCTATTAGCTTGCTGAGACTAAAATTGCACTGCTAAAAATAATTTTAATTCCTGATTAAAATGTAATACTCCTAGGGGCACCTGGGTGGCTCAGACAGTTAAGCATCTGCTTTCAGCTCAGGTCATGATCCTGTGGTCCCAGGATGGAGTCCTGCATTGGGCTCCCTGCTCAGTGGGGAGTCTGCTTCTCCCTCTGCCTCTCCCTCCTGCTTGTGCTTTCTTTATCTCTCAAACGGATAATTATAAAAAAAAAATCTTTAAAAATGCAATACTTCTAGAAAAGGGAAAACTTTTTAGACATTTATTCTTGAGTATGAATGCTTATATGAAATCCCTTTCCAAGTCAGTTTCTGAAAGTGAGGGAAGGATAGTGGAAAGTCCCTGAGAAGAGCATATGGGAAGTGCGTGTGTGTTTCATAACCAGGGGCCTTGTGGTCTCTATGCGAGGAAGAGAATCAGTTAAGATGGGACTCATCTTCAAAGCCCCCTCAGCTGTTGAACATTTGCTGCAGTATGGACTCTGTATTCAGCACTTTCAAGCAACTATTTAGTATCAGTCTTCTAACCACCAAAGAAATGAGGAGGGCTTATACCCATTTTAAAGCTAAAAACACTGAGGCTCAGCCAGTCTTAAGTAACTGGTTAAAGATCTTGTGGCTAATAAATGGCACATAGGATTAAGGATGTGAACTAAGGATATCTCCCCACCTTCCTGGCCCCTGTGCTCTTTCCACCAACCCACAGCTACTGCTCTCGCCCCCTACTCTACTTCCAGCGTTGGGGTCACTTGAAAGGAGAGGTGAGAGATGATCCCCACGCCCACCGCATGGGTGCCTTCCAAACTCCAGTGTAGCCTGCTTCTGGACACATTCTGGGGATCGTGCCCAGAATCAGGCCATCACAGAGGGCAGTCAGGGATCTTCCCAGTGGCCTCTGAGTTAACAAATATGTTTCCTGTTTTTTTCGTTGCCTTTTACTGGGATAAAAGATGGAAACATTATCATCTCTGGAAACCCAGCCTGCTGATTAGACAGGAACAATGCTTAGGACTT
Source organism: Spilogale gracilis (assembly GCA_004023965.1). NCBI lineage: Eukaryota > Metazoa > Chordata > Mammalia > Carnivora > Mephitidae > Spilogale > Spilogale gracilis. The sequence goes on from PITA01005294.1 coordinate 104,754, forward strand.
CTGTGGTGCTACTGTGAGTCAGCAATACTTTGAAACCAATTTCATTTGTTTATTGTACGAATGAAGCCGTTAGAGTAACAGAAATAATGATAAAAGAAAGAATCACTCCATCCCCCCAAAATCAACTGTTTCCATGTCCTCATGTTCCTTGTACCTCTGTTTGGAAGCATGTGTAATTTTTCCAGTTCTAGTCCATTCTTCTCTGAGGCTACAAAACAAGTGGGGAAGAGACAGATGTCCCTCTGCCCTCCTCCGAATCACGGCCATTTTAAAGGGCTCACTGGGAAGCATTGACCTGCTAGACTCCACATCCAGGGAGCCGAGGAGAGGGGCCAGCAGAGCCTTGTTAACTTCCAGCTTCCTCATTTTCTTCTGCCGGCCTCTTTGAGAACACAGCCATGAACCTTCATAGGGCAGCTCTTTCTTTTAGAACCAGAAGTGGAAGATCAAAACTAGCCAACGTAATGAGAAAGGAGAAAGACACTGACTGTAACGTCTAAGCAGTTCTGACCTTCCTTAATGATGAGATCACACACAGCTGCAACCCTCTCTCATTTCTGAGGGACTAAAACCTCATTATTTAAAAAAATGTATTTTGTCAGCAATTTCAACATTCAAAGACAAAAGGAAGTGTGTGGAACCAGTTGAACCTTGGACGATTGTCAGCTGTTTTGTCGTATTGTATCTGGGCGATGGATGCATGCTGGAGGTAGGCTCTGCTAACCTTACTCCATTTGGTGTGTACTTAGACAGTTAAGTCATGCGAGGCACAATCTCTCACTTTAGCCAGCTAAGAGGAAGCTGGAGTGCATTTACTAGCGTCACCTATGTACAATAAAACCTTCAAAACATCCTTAAAGAGAAAGGCAACAAGAAAAAAAAAGTTAAGTTTTTGGAAGAAGTCATTTATCTTTAGCCGAATTCATCTGGGTATGATCTGGGTTGCTGCAGACATAAAACTATCTGATGTCTGGCTTCGGGGTTTAGAATCATAAAATATTCATGCTGTATAATTTTGCATAATTTGTTTAGCTACCAAGACGTAATTTAGTTATTTGGTGCATGAATCCTTCAGGAGGCCTAAAGAAGAGAAAAACGGACTTTAAGAAGCTCGACCCAGCTTTGATGCAAATATGGATGAGATAAACATATCCCATGGTGTCCTGTGTAGTCAATATACATAAACATGTGTATATACACACACGTGTGTGCGCACGCACACACACACCCTTTGCGTATAAGGATCCTAGTGATCCTTAGCGCTGTTGCACTGGGCATTTTACATATATTACTTACCTAGTTTTGCTCCGCGTGGGATAGCCTATGGAACATTTTCATTTTCACAAGATGCATTTAGATGATAAAATTCCTTAATGGTAAGTTCAATAATAAACACGATAATTTATTTATTCAAAGCATAAAGAGCTGACCTCCCTGTCCAGTGCTGTGCTGAGCACCGACAGGTGTATTTGTCAGAAGAGGTCCCTGTCCCTGGGGGGAGCTTACAGTCTGGTTTAGACAAGACATATAAACAGGAACAGCTCGACAACAACTAGCTCTCAGGCATTACTTCAGCAGATGTGAGCAAGCATGGAGCTCCCAAATGAAGATTGCAAAGGATATGCAAATACGGGAAGGTGAGCCATCTCTCTGCCCTCTTTGTGCCCGCCCAGGCTGTGCCGCTGGCCCTCTCAGGCTTGCCTCTAGGCCCCGCACAGCACGCTGTTTGGGAGACTCTTCTAAACGGGAAGGGTCAGGGCCCTGTCTCTCCCTACTCCTGAGCATAGCACCTGGTATGTAGAGGATGTTCAATCATTATTTGGGGGATGAACGAGTGGACTGCGTTGTGTAAGGTTTCTTACTGGAACAAAATCTCTGGTGGAGAACAGGAGAGAATGCAGGCGTGGGTTTGTCAGAGGTTAAGTGGGGAAGCTGGTCCTGCCTGAGGGAACAGCATGACGAGGCCAAGGAACAGAGTGCACACGGGGTCAGGAAAGAGCACCTGCATCTTCCGTGCTGTTGGGATTATTTCCTGTGACGCACATCTCACTTAAACACCCATTCACAGAGGGCCTGACCGGAGGGGATGATGGCTGGCTTACTAGCGCATTGAAAATAGAACAGTAGAAATGGAGATGGGAGAAGCGTGAAGGAAGAACACTGAAAACAAGAACTCTACATGTAAGCAAAATAGATTTGATTGCAAAATGACTACCATAAAATTGTAATTTCATATGAATTTTAAAACTAACCTTTTACAGATTATAACAGTAATACATATTCATGGCGGAGAATGTGAAATATGCAGAAAAGCAGACAAAAAATAAAGATCACCCATAATCCCACTGTCAAAAATAACCACATTGATGTAGTAGTTACGCCTCGAGAGGTTTTTTTTCGCCCATGCACGTGTACATGACGGAATATAAAGGGTTCCATCTTTATCCCTCCATTATCAGGAATACCCAGATCAAGCCCTTCGTCCTCTACTTAGCTCTGTTGCCTAGGGCCTCAGGCTATTACATCAGGGACCTGAGACAGTTAGAAGAAAAGTCTACCCTCTGCTGGGCCTTCACTGGCTGGGACGTACAGGTCCCCCAGCCGGCTGCAAGCCAGAGGCCACTGGTCACTGCCCACTTCAGAACTATTTCTAGTCAGCCGCTGGCTGCCTTCTTACTGCTGATCCTGAGATGACACCACTTGGACAACCTGGGCCTGTTGGGACTCAGCTGACATTGGCTGACTCCCCCAGCCCCGGTCTTCTGGCTGCTGGGCGCGGCTGTGTGCTTGTATGGTCTGGTGGGCTCACAGAAATGCCTTTAGGTTGTGGCGACTTGGCACATGGATTGGATTCTGTGTGTGCGAGTGTGTACGTGTGTGTGAGGGGCATGTGGATATAGTTTTGGTTCTTGACTGCCCTTGGGGTATACTGTAGGGGTAAGTTGAAGGTACCTTCTCTCCTCTCTCTCAGCACAGGCTTCTCTCCTGTCCACCCCCCACCCCCACGGGAGATCTGAGAGAAGTGAGACCAGGATTCCATGTCCAAGACCAGAGTTCACAAGGGTGACTTGATTTCAGAAACAAAGGAATATCCCAGGTGTCACAGGTAGGCTGTGCTGTTAAGCCTGGCCTAGCAGTGTGGCTTCTCTACTCCAGGTCCCAGGGTGCTGGGTTCAAGTTCCCAAAATCCCACGGGGTTGAGGTCAAAGTTTGTCCCGGAGCCCAGGCTAAGACTAAAACCGGGGTGGGCTCCTTGGTGAGGGTCAAGGGATTGCAAGACTGAGGGGAGGAAGAGCTCTGGGTCAGAGAAGCAGGCCGTCCTCAACAAGAGGAGGTTTTGGACATTATAATCCATTTTTCCACAAAGTGTGAGAATCCCTTCTGTAAATCGCCTGGCAAAAGATCCTGTAACGTCTACATGGACATGTCCAGTGACGAGGGGCTCATTCATTCATTAATCATTTAGGCTTTCAGAATGATGACAGGAAGTTCTTCCACATTAAGCTGAGCTGTGCTTCTTGGGCCTCTAGTTGCCCTAGTTCTGCCCTGGGAGTAGCCCCCAGAGGATCCAGACTTGACCCTCCCTACTGAGAAGATGCACTAGGTATTCATTTTCTCCCTCTCGGCCAGGAGTGATATTTTTGCCTACCTCTGTCAGCCAACCTGGCAGAGAAGTGCGGCTGGGATAGATCTGCTCCAGGGACCATGTCGCTGGTACCTACTCTGGTCACCGTGGAGTCTTGGGATTTGTTGTAGGACAACAGAGGCAAGTGTGGGATGAGCCAGGAGCAAGGTAGGACCAGAGAGTCAGATTACATTCACCCTTCCTGGTCCATAGCCCTACTAGGATAGGCACTGACAAAATTGGTGGTGGCTCCCTTCTCTAGAGCGTGCCTTGTATTTATTTTTTTGTAATAAACCATAATTAAGAAATTTCAGGATGGTCAGAACCCTATATAGAACAGGCTTTCTGCCCTGTTATTCTCTATACAAAACAAAATGATAAAATTATTTCAATATTACTTTATTTGTTTCAGCCCTCTACTCATGAATTTGTTTTCCTAGTCTCTACAAACTTTAACCACTTTCCTCCCTTTTGGGAGGGAGACACACAGGTTCTGGTCACAATGGGACATTGGGTTCAAGTTATTGGACCCTTTTTTCCATCTTTAGGGCAGAAATAATCAGTGGGTATGGCATTCAATCACAACCCATTACTTCAGTTAAGAATTTCCTGGGTAGATCACTCTGTTCTTTTGTAGCAATATTAAACAGTAAGAAATTCTCTGACTTTTTTTACATTAAATTTATGCATACTATATATATTATTTACTACAGCAAAATAAAATCTAGCTTTTAAAGATAGGTGCATACACATTGTGGTGTCACTTCAGAACAATAATAAACATTCTCAATTGGTTATTTCCATCACCTTCCAACTTTTCCCGAGAGAATTAAAACATGTGCTATCAAGGTAACTTCAAGGCCACATAGGGTAACTGACCAAGACCTCCTGGAACTCCATCAGAATCAGACTGGGGATCAGATCAAATTAGAAACCATCCCACCAACAGAAGAAGGGACAACTCCCAACTAAGAGAAGAAAGGGACAACCCTCTTAAAAATAAGGTGGGTGGATTTTAATGAGAATGACAATGAGGAAGTCTCTGAGCTTTTGAGCAGGAATGCAAAATACCTAACTTGGCTGTTAAGTAAGATCTTTTGAAGAAATAGTGGAGGACTGGAGGCAGAGAGACCATTTATGAGGTGGGTTAGGTAAGCTACAAGTTAGCTGTTGTAACAAAGAGACCCCAAATTACAGGGCTTAAACAATACAGAGACAGTATTCTATATCTTATTTGGTGTGATGATTACATGGGGACATACATCTGTCCAAACTCAATGACGGGAGCTCCTAAGACCTGTGCATCTTGGGGGTATTAACAATGCCTCAGTTAAAAACAAATAACATTCATTTTTCTTTCATCTAATAGTCCAAATGTAGGTGGGCCAACTATTGTTCTGCTTTGTGACCAGTCGGCTTGGCTGTTCTAAACATGTAACTGCATCTCTGCTCCTAATAAGGGTGACAGGGAGGAGGAAATCCAGGGAAAGTGGCTTATCTTCAGGTGGAGGTGAACTTGGAATTGGACACCGCACTTCTGCTTATACACCACAGGTGCAGACTGAGTCACAAAGCTACACAAGAGAAGTACACATCCAACCTGAAAAGCCATGTGACCAGCCCTGTGACCCACCAGAGGGTGTGGCTCTAGCTTTGTAGAGAAAGGAACATGGGAGAATGATGCTGGAGAGAGTTGGAAACCTCCACCCCCTGGGGTAAGTCCGTGATAGCCATGGAGCAGAAGGGCAGACACCCGAGTCATTGAGGGGCGGAGCTGACCCAACTATGTTACTGTTTGGATGTGGGGATGGCATTAAAGATAATTACAATTGGTTGTTGTTGTAATCAATTGGATTGGTGGGTCAGGAAACAGCGGAGCCATGAGGAAATCAGGAGACCAGCTGATGTGCTGGGGTGGGGCAGACGGAGGAGATGACGAAGGAAGACAGAGTCTCTATCCTTACGGATGGTTAATAATAGATGAGGCAGCTCTCACTGCGGTGTAGAGCATGGCTTGGCCTGAAACCAGGGAGCCAAATGGAATAGTTTTTTCTTAAACAGAAGGCTGAGCATTCTGAATATAAAACAAAGCAGGGGCTGATGGCTGTGAGTGGTGGGAATCTCTCTAGCCATTAGTGGTCCCCCATCACAGTTCCTGCCACCAGCCCTGGATATCATCAGAGCATCCTCCATGGGCACATTGCTGCTTTTCTCTTTAATGCAATCCACAGAATACCCTTTTCTGGATCTGTGATACTCAGACCTCTGGCCACAACCCCCTTCATGACCATTACTGGGTTGTACACTGCATTTTAAAACGTGGTGACAGAACAACAGATGAAGAATGAGTGTTTGATCCTTAGGCATGGCAGGGACAGAGGGAATTTGACATGGGGCATAGCTGACGGGCTCCCATCTTGCTCAAAGTGACCAGAAGAAAGCACATGTCAAATGTGTGTTGTTTGTCTTGCATCACTGTTCAGCCCTGTGCTGTTTAAATCAAAAGTTGTAAAAACAAACAAACAAACAAATAAATAAATTGAGAGTGGTGAGCTTCCTCATGGAGAAGATTAGAAATGCCTTAAAAATAATGCCCACACATCCTACTTCTCTGTTCTCTCTGGTACTCCTTAAAGTGCTTGGGAGATATGGGAGATAGCTCTTCATGAAATTCATAACCATTGACTTAATTCAGTGTCAACAGCTCTCTTGTTGGCTCCTCAAGCAAAGGGTGACCTTCTTTAGCCAACCTCCTCCACCCCTCCCACATTTATCCCCCATCAGATGCAGGGGTTCTTCTGATAAGTCAAGAGTTCATAAGGTTCATGGCAACTAGAGGAAAGGTGAGTAGCATTCATTATGTTGTGGGGACTTGGAGAAGCTTTTTCACTTCTCTGGGCCTCAGTTTTCCCATCTGAGGATAGAAATGGGAGCTAGATTAGGTGTTAGCTAAGAACATTGTATAGTGCTATTATTCCAATGATTCTCTCTTAGATCAAGCTTCTCATCCTACAGCATTTTTCCAGACATTTGGGTTTGCAACTACTCTACTTTCTTTTTGAGGTAACAGAGCATTTCTTGCAATGTGCTTCTTGCCCTTAGGTGAAGGTGGTTCCTCTGATTCTGGTTTGCTTAGGAACGTGAGCACAGATATGAAAGCAAATGATCCAACAAGTGCACGAGTGTATTAGTTTTCTTTTGTTGCCTAATGAATTGCCCCAAACTTAGTGGTTTATAGCAATACAAATTTATTATCGTAAAATTTTTTGTAGGCCAGGAGTCCAGGACAGGTTAGCTAGACTCTTTTCTCAGTCTTATTGGCTGAAGTTAAGGTTTGGCCAGGCTGGCAATCTTATCTGAGGCTCAACATGCTCTTCTGAACTCATTCGGGCATGAACAGGATTTAGACCTATGTGGTCTTAGGACTGTGATCCTTGTTTCCTTGCTGGCTCTAGGCTAGGGATCACTCCCCTGTAGGCTGCCCTCAGGTACTAGCCATAGGGTCCTTTCACATCAATGCAAAAGCTTGATTCTTCAAGGCAGGAAGGCAGGCAACCACTAATGCTTCTCAGTCTATTTTAAAGTCTCACCTGATTAGGTCAGGCTCACCTAGAATAACCTCCCTTTTGATACCTCAAAGTCAACTGATTTGGGACCCTGATCACATCTGCAAAATTCCATTTGCCATAAATCAGAGAGGGGTATGTCCCATGCAGGAGAGGATTATCTAGGGGGAGAGCTGTGTACCCAAGGTAGGGGGAATTTTTTGGTGGGGAATATCTTAGAATTCTGCTCATCATGGCTCTGAAGGCATGGTTGCAATCTCAAATGCCTACAAAGATAAGGGTGGGAACCCAGGGAATGTGCCAGAGTCTGTAAGTAGAGAGTAGTGGGCACTGTGGTGCCCTGGGGAGGATGTGCCTTCCTTAAAGAGAGCCACCTGGGCTAACACTATGCTGACCACCAAGCTGATCCAGAAATCCTGATATTCGTGTGAAAACTCTTGAGTTCTAAATTTGGACAACCATTAAAAAAGTGGTTTTACAATTTCAAAATGAAAAAGAAAATTTTAAACCCGTCAGAGGCGACCTGTTGCCCACCGGTGTGTGAGCTCTGTGTTAGAGAAAGCCAGATCAACTAGCTGAAGGGAATGACAGACTTGACCTAGCCAAGAAGAAATCCAACTTT
>PITA01005295.1:0-80533 GCA_004023965.1 Spilogale gracilis
TATGTGAATACTTAAGGACTTACTCACACATACTGGTGGGGGGAGAGAATGATAGAACAAGCGTGGGGAAATGTTAACAATCAGGGAACCCGGTGAAGGATGCACAGGAATTCATGTTATTCTTGCCACTTTTTTTTTCTTAATTTTATTTATTTGACAGAGAGAAACACAGCCAGAGAGGGAACACAAGCAGGGGGAGGAAGAGAGAGAGAAGCAGGCTTCCCGCCGAGCAGGGAGCCCAATGTGGGACTCAATCCCGGGTCTCCGGGATCATGTCCTGAGCCGAAGGCAGTCGCTTAACCAACTGAGCCACCCAGGCGCCCCTCTTGCCACTTTTCTGTAAGTGTGAAATATCCCAGTTCATGTTTTTAAGATAAAGAAAAGAAAATCGAGTGTTTAGAACCTGAGTCATAGAGAAAAGGCTTTTATTTACCTGTCAACCCCCCATCTTATTCACAAGACTACATTGTTTTGGAACATGTAAAAAAATGAAAAAATTTGAAAATAAGTAAGAAATATGTGTGGCCTTGGCAAAAACTGTCTAACTTGTCCAATTCTACAAAATTCTCATGAAAGTTTGACAGATTATGTGGAGAGGTTCCTTTTTGTTTTGGGAGACAGCCCAAACTTCAATACGGCTATTCTTCTGTGCTCCTGGTATCATTTTACTCCAAACTTGATACAATTAGACACAGAGCATGGGGTACTAGGACGCGGAGGCAGAAAATAATTATTACGGATAAAAGGGAGAGACTTGAAAAACTTTTACAGAATTTTATGCATGTGTACACATTTTATTAAATTTGCATTATAAGATATACACAAAGTCAGCATTTCACAAAACTTCCTATGATTTATTCCAAAAGCAGTTATCATGAAACAGAGCATGATTATAGAAGTTGGTCAGGCAAAAAGAGCATCTATAGGATTTTCTTATATCATCTCTTGTACTTGTTTCTAAAGTGAAGCCTGAAATATGATATATTAGAATAGGAAGAGGGACTTTTACCTTATAATAATGACCACTTTTCAAATATTAGGCTTTATATAAAAATAAAGGGGGTACTGTCAACAAAGCTCATCTGAAGGTTAGCGTCTCTTTTATTTATTCCAAAACAATCCCTGCATAAACTTAACATTCTAGTCAATTTGAACAGTAAAAACGAACCTCGGTTTAAACGATGAAGTGACTCATCTCGTCTCCTCCTTCTCACACTACTGTTAATGACTACATTTTCCTGTCCCAATTCTCACCCACCACTGAATTTCAAGGAGAAACTGAAATATCATCACGTTCCGAAGGTCGTTTCTTATGAGTCCTAAATTAGAGCCAAAAAATCATGACCAAAAGTATCCCTTTAAGGCAAAGAAGACAGTAGGGCGAAGGTGGATAAATAGCCTGTAAAAGAGAAAACCGCCTCTCGGCATTACATGGGCAGAAACATCTGAATGCAGCTCTTTCAGAAACAGAACAGACACACTGGATACCATCGAAGTAATTCTTCTTTGAGAATGGCACGCCAGGGAACACGCTTCATAGTATGTACACTGACGTGAGGCTTGAAGCTGATGGGCCTTGCACAGGTAAAAGCAATACGAGCAATCAAGCCATCAATGGCCACCGTGGCGGTTAGTACAGTTTAAAGTCAACACCGCATCGGATGCCGAAACAGAACTACTTACTGCAAGCTAAGCGATGCTCTCTCGTAAGTCAAAGAGGACAGATTTCCCATCAAGCCATACGGTAGGACTACTCTGGGAGCACCCTCAAAGTGCATCATCTTCCTTTAGAATTCAAGAATCTTTGCCTTCAAAGGACACGGGGGTGGGGGAGCAGTATTTTTCCATGTCTTACGTTCATTTCAAAAGTGGACTATTATGAGCCTAGCAGGCAAACTGGCATATTAAACAGAGACGACCTGACCACGATGTCTGAACATTAAAAGCAACCTAGCACAACAGACATTTTTACACAGTTTTAAATAATAAATAATGATGATAGATTCCTCTCGAGTTTGTTTTTTTTTTTTAAACAGCTCTATCAGGATTTTCCTCTTTTAAAAATTAAATAACTTACGGCACCTCAGACTTACTATCATGTACACTGTCCACAGCTCAAAACAGCTTCTTAAAAGCAGAATGTAACATCGACTTTTTTCAGCTCCTAAAGCTTCCCCGTAGATATTAAACTGCCCTTACTAGGAGGCAACATCAACAAGAACTGGATTCGGACCCTGGTGGCAACACGATAACCCAAACACGGGAACAAGCACACACTCACCACACGACAAAATCAACAACTCCAATAACAGAAAAGAAAGGAAAAAAAAAAGCAGCAATCAGAACAGTATGTGGCAATGAGACACATTAAAGCCCCCTTTTCTACTCTACCTTATGACATCCATCTTTACAGCACAACACTGTACCCCAAGGCACCTTAGGCCTCATAATACCACCCGAAACAAGCTGCCAAGCTCCACGCGTGCTTTTCTACACAGTGCTTTGGGTGTAAATAACATTATTCATTCATTTGTAGATGCTCCACACATCTGGTCAAGGCAGGAATTTCTTCTCCTTGATAACACCACCTAGAAACATTAACAATATTTTATATATTCCTTTGGGCAACAGGTATGGGGAGAAAAACATCAACTGTGGTGGCTAAGGCATAAGAACCTGTGGAGAGTCATCCAGGCATCCTGTCAAGTCCATTTACATTCTCAGGACTAAAATCAATCCTCACGTCATACACTCCACCAGCAAAGAAGCGATATGGATAGTAATGAAAGCGACTACGGGTTTCTTCCCCTCTGTGAGAAATGGCAAGGAAGCAGCTCAAACAGGAAAGGGAAACAAAATGATGTACTTTAAGCTGATGCAGAAAAATAAAAATTTAATGTAATCGAAAGCAATCCATCTATTACTATGAAATAAAGAGATCTGAAACTATGTAGTCACCAGAGAACAAAGAAAACAAAAAACAAAACAAAACAAAAAAGCCCAAATCTCTCAGGCAAGAGAATTTCTGATCAACTTTAGCTGTCGTGTCACTGCTGGGAAAAAGAACCACTGTCGAAAATACACATCAGTGCTTTCCTTAAACATGTAGACTCTACAATAGGTGCTCTTTGAGGCACTGAGGAAAAAAAAAAAAATATATATATATATATATCCTAAGCAATCGAAAATGAGTTTTGGAGATCTAATCACTAGATCCAAAATGAGATCAGCAAAAAGAGATATAAGGTCACTAATTGAACTCTTAGAGAAGAGAGATGCCAAGCAGAATGGCATCGAAATTTTAAGTCTGTCACACTTTAATCCTCATTATGGATCAAAGTTCTCTGCATTCCTCACTGAATGTTTTACGTAAGGAATGGCAGTTAAAAACGCTGAATTAGAAATGGGTAAGTCACTTGGGTGAGAGATCATCCATCAAGATGAACGGAGAGCATGGATTGGAGCATGCTACTGGAGACTCTGCGGTTGTGCTGCCTTTAGCCAGTGAGTCTGAGGATAAGCCACTGCTGCTACTACTGCCATCCAAAATATCTGAACTGAGGACAAAGCAAAAAGAATTATAAGCAGATGCATCTATCAGGGTAAAGGTAAACATAACATGCAATGACACAGTTTCAAGAACTCACACATCGGTAAGGACATTTGTAAATGATAAAAAGCAAACCCAACAGCAATGACCTATACAATGCCCTATATTTGGATACCTGCAAAAACAAGGTCACAGAAATCCAAAGGAGGACAGTCAAGGTTCTGTATCACTTTAGCGCTCTCTTGGAGGCACCAGAACGTCCAGCACAGAGTAAGCATTCCTCTTGACATGTCATGATTTTGGTGAGGGAGTTCCATTACCTTCAGCTCAAGAGATTGCTATCCTTAGATTTCTCTTCTTCCCTCTCCTTCAGTCTTTGAATAAGAGCACTGGTTACTCACTGAGGTACCCTGGACCGTCTGAGGTACTCTAGTTAAGTTCACTGCTTCATGGTTCCTCTACTTCAGAACACAGTCCTTGGACCACCCTAGATTTGACCACTGCCTCCTTCCCAGGATGCCTTCAATTCAAACACTTTTTTCCTAACTTCTCCCTCCACTGTTTGTCTTTTATATTCTTCTCATCTGATGAACTTCTGACACCGTTTCCTTTTCTCTTGCTTTCAGAACCCAAAGGTGTCCCCGATAGCTCTACAAGCCTCCTTCAGTTACTATCCAGTTAGGCTGCTATAAGGAATGTTCTATAGCCACGGACCCAATACCCTCACCTTCCATTTGCCTCTTTGATTTGGACAGCTAGCTTCCATGCCCATTCTTCCACTAAAACTCCTGATCTGGGAACCAGAGCCTCTAGAATCCAGCCCAGGGATGCCTTACCCATCCAGCCTAGGCTCTCGTGGCTGCTGCCATCCATCTGGCCAGCTTTGTAATAAACCTGGCTTCATACTTCAGTATTCACAATTAAGAGCTTTCACAATTTCGCACCAGGCTGCTTTCCTGGCTCCGAGTGCCATCAGTCCAACATATAAGTTCTGTGCTCTATGTATCTGGCCAGAATTCACTCCTTCACTTAATCTAATATTCACCAAGTATCTTCCAAGTGCAGGAAGTGTGCTAGATCTTAGAAATATGATGGCATCTAAGACAGACATGGTCCCTGCCCTGACGGAACTTACGAAGTACAGTGCGGGAGACAGACATTTAAGTAATCATCCTAATACACGTGTCATTTGTGATCAAAGCAGCACAAGCAAGATACAAAAGGCTCTGCGAGTATATAACATGGGTAACCTGATCTAATGTGGAGGAACTGGAAGGAACACATTCCCCAAAAGTGATCCTTGAGCTGCCATCTGAAAGATGAGCAGGTATTAACTAGGTCTGGTTTGGGAGGATGCAAGGGTGGTTTTAGGAGCTAAAAGCAGGCCAGTGTGGCTGTTAAGTACAGAGACTGAGAACACAATGAGAGGCAAAGCTGGAGAGGCAGTTAGGTAGTTTTAGGATTTACACAGACACACTTTTTAATTTTGGAAAGGGAAGCAAGCATAGAAATGGAGAAGGAATAATGAATCAGGAAATATGGGTTCTAGCTGAAGTCTGGTCACTAGCTGTTTTACAAAAGCCCACCCTGGTCTAATATGCTCTGAGGCTAAATATTAGACAAGTCTTTAATATAACCACTTTTCTGGATCTCCAAGTTAATACGTTTCCGGTGTTAAGCAACCCATGATACACTTGGAAGTTTCTGGGCCCTATACCCTCCCCCTTCCACCTCAACGACATGTGACACTTTCCCTCCACTCCTCTACTATATTTTCTATTGCCTGTGGATTGTTTTTAGGTGGAGACAGAATACAAATAAACTTCGGAAAAGTAAACATAGAAATGGAAACAGTACAGTCCACGGTACTCCCACTCTACACACACTGCTGTGAAATGCATCATTAATAACGCTTTTAAGTAAGAAGTTCAGAAAATTTAGCCAGCACTGTTGTTTTTTCAACCCAATGGTAAAACAGGTCTAAAATATGAATTATTCAAACTACTGAAAGTTACACAGATAATTTAAGGTATTGGAAAATCAAAAGACCTTTATATTTGCCTTTGGAACATATGTGATTTTTCCTCCTGCAGCATTTTGCCTAGATGAATATTAAAATGGATTTACTTTCCTAAAGTACATATTGGCCGGGCAGCCGAAGGGCATGCTCTGTGCTACTTGGCAAGAAGAAACAGGCTTAGATTACAATTTGGCCACCAAGCAGATAATCTGAATATAAATAAAGGCTATCTTATTCCAACCATCAGACTTATGGTGAGCCCTGGGTTAAAAGAGTCCATTTGTAACAAGACCTGCTTGCTTAGGTGAATCCTGTATTCATTCAAAAACACAGAATATGGCTCATGAGGACAAAGCTCTCATCCAACATGGTTGATTACCTTAAGAGAAATAAGCTAACAAGGAAATTACCAACAGGTTACCGGGAAAAAAAAGAATACAAATCTGAACATTTCATTTCATATATTCCTTTTCAGGAATTTCTTCTCTATTATTAAATATGAATATTTAAAAAATATTCATGTATAAACATGAATTATTAAAAAATATCAAGTATAAACATGAATTATTATTAAAAAATAAAAATGTATAAACACAAAAAATTGTGTTCATTAATAGTAAAATAGCATACTTACATTTAGTCTCCAGTGTAATTTAGATTCAGAACTTGGTAAACCATTAACCAGGTATTTTCACTAAAGTCTAGTTTCTACTCTAATAAATCTGACATTATGACACTTGGTCATGGAAGCAGAGATGACAGGTCATAGATTAGCCATTGTGGATAAATCCGTGTGAAGCAAGACTTATGTGATTTTTTTTTTACTCACAGAGGGATCCCTGAATAAAAGTGACTTTCACAGCATTCATTACTAAACCTTCTACCAGGCCTTCTAAAAGCAACAAAGTATGGTCCAATTTGAGTTTATCTTTTTCCTTTTCTAGCTGAAGCTCTGACGGAGGTGTTAATGGGCTTCAGGCTTATGGCTGAAAGCCAATGCAAGGAAAGCAAAGGACCTAGACAGTTCAAGCTGGACACAGGAGTGCACGAATAAAAAATGAACTAATTCTAATTCATTCTGGCCACTGAGGATACACAGTGATGCAATATCTGAACCACACCACCAAAAATAGACTATTAAGGTGGTGTCCTCAGTCTAAAAAAAAATAAGAGTGAGAGTATAAAAGAATTATTAGAACACTCAAATGATAAACAACAAAATCAGGATGTCTAGTGTGACTCATGCTATTACCCATTTGGTTGAGTCACTTTGTGCTTTGTACAGTCAATAAATTGGGTTCTATCTGATTAAGGACAGGCAGGTAAATGTACTAGCAATTAGCCACAGCCCTGTCACCTCCTGCACAGATTCTGGTACTACCCCAGGGTGTGGGTATGAGAAACAGACTATCACTGAATCTTTACTACATGGCTAGTGGCCCTAAAAATAGATAATCTTGTTCCCATAAGAACGAGGAGCAGAACAAGAGCCCCCGACACACAAAAGGAATCAAAGCACCACAGAAAGGTGTACTTCCAAGCTATGATCAGATTCTTGAGATTCGGAAGAACTAAATGCAGAATGACATAATTCCTGCCTTGTGGGTGACAACATTCCCTGGATTTGGTTGGCAAAGATTTCAGAGATTTCATCTAGTAAAAAAAAATATGATGTCAAGAGCAGGCCTACTATTCCTTTGGGCAGCAGTCACCACATTGGACACAAACCCCAAACAGGTCTCCACTCAAACTTCATGTGTAATTTACACTTCAAATATGTCAGAGTTCATTTTTTTAAAGATTTTATTTATTTATTTGACAGAGAGAGAGCGCACAAGCAGGGGGAGCAGAAGGCAGAGGGGGAGAGAGAAGCAGGCTTCCCTCCGAGCAAGGAGCCCAACGTGGGGCTCAATCCCAGGACCCGAGGATCATAACCTGAGCTGAAAGCAGATGCTTAGCCCACTGAGTCACCCAGAGGCCCAAGATGTCAGATTTTAAAAAGTGTTATCTAATATATGAAGTTTAACTTGAAGTTTTAAAATCCATCTTTTCTTTGTGGGGTGGGTAGGGAAACAAATACGACAACTGAAATGATGAGATACCACCTACTAATGATCTGGTACCTTTTCTGCTCCCTAAAATGTATAAAAACGGTTTCCTTGGTGATCAAGTACATTGGCTATCCTTGGCAACAGAAACCAGACCACACCTAGTATCTGTCTCTGTCCGCATTTCTAAAAACACTGATCAATACAAGAAAGCCTGATCAATGAAACTGCATTACAGAGATATGAAAAAAAAGGGTTTTGCAAAAACAGGATTCAATTTTTACAAATTACGAATAACCCCTGTTTAAAATCTCTTCATGGCAAGTATAAATGTCAGCAATATTAGGATATAAGGTGCCCCAAAGTCAGAGCAATTTTAACCTTTAACATCCTCAGGAGTCCAAATACTACAAACTTACTGCAAATATCTTTTAAAGTTTAATTGCTTAAATATCTTTCACACTTAGTTTGGTGAGTTTGGAGTAATAAACTTCTTTTTAACCTATTACTTGAGCCACACATTGGCTTGTTACTGCTCTGACTGGCTGTGAAGAATGCAAATCTTTCCAGTGTGAGGCAACGCTTTTTCTCCTTATGGATCAAAAGTGCCCTTGATCACCAGTGTTGATGTCCCCAGCGTCCTCACAGCTAGTCGCGGTTTTAAGGAGAAAGAATGGGAGTGGTGGCAACAGAAATAGGACCCTCACCACAGCCACCATCATTGACAACTTAGGTTTCGCTGTTCAGAGGAATAGGCATCCGGACAAGAGGTGAGCACCCCTGGCTCCTGGACCCTTTGCTTTCCTTTCTTCTTTATTGTTTTATGGCATCTTGTACAGTCTATGACAATATTTTTTAAAAATCACTTCACCCTGTATGTTTTCAGCTTGGCAAAATGCTTCCCTATCTTTTCCCTAACTTGGGTTACTTGGTTAGCAACTGGGTAAGCAAAGCTATTTATACTGTCATGTGCCTATATTAAAACACACTTTACCATAAAAGTGATAGGCAGTTTCCACTAAGTATAGAGTTTCATCCACTAGTCCTCTTGACAAGCTTTGGAAGTTTTCTCTTTGCAATCATCTACATACCTGGAAAGGCACTCTATACCAAAATTAGCACACTGAGCTACCAAGGACAGACACAGATGAGAGAAGAGAGACTGTGGGGCTGAAAATAGCTAGAACAATCTAAAAGGCATCTGTTCCAAGGTTAGAACAGCACTGATAAACGAGTCTAATACACTAGAAGAATCTGTGACTTCTTGGTCAACCAGAAGTACAGGTTATCTTACACAAAACAATAAATACGCAATCTGGAAAGACAGAATCACTAATCCTTATACCTTATAAGTGGCACAATTCTTCCGTTTAGAGGACTATATCCTTATATTTTTAAAGTGAATGCACGTTTGGGCTCTTAAAAAAATCCTCGGCTATAAAACTCAGGAAACAAAAAGTACTGAAAGGCACTACACAGTTGTGTCTAGAACACAGGGTCTCAGTGAATTGATTAGAAGTATGTACCGAGGGGCACTAGGGCGGCTTGGTTGGTTAAGGGTCTGCCTTCGGCTCAAGTCATGATCCCGGGGTCCTGGGATGGAGCCCTGCTCAGGGGCTCCCTGCTCAGTGGGCAGCCTGCTTTTTCCTCTCCCTCTGCCACTCTCCCTGCTTGTGCTCTCTCTCTCAAATAAATGAATACATAAATAAATAAATAAAATAGTTAGAAAGTATTTTTAAAAAAGAAGTATGTACTGAAAGGGTTCAAAATATTACATGGCCACTGCCACCATCCCTTCCCCTTCCTTCCAATATATGTCAGCATCCAAGTACTCAACTTCAGGTAAATGAAAATAAGT
The DNA here is from genome assembly GCA_004023965.1 of Spilogale gracilis. Taxonomy (NCBI): domain Eukaryota; kingdom Metazoa; phylum Chordata; class Mammalia; order Carnivora; family Mephitidae; genus Spilogale; species Spilogale gracilis. Next base: position 9,477 of record PITA01005295.1, read on the forward strand.
TAACTTTTGCACAAAAATACTGAAGGGCCTAAAGTTAGATGAGTAAGGCTCAAAAATAAATAAATGAATGAATGAATGAACGAACGAACGAACGTACGTGACTAGACCGCAGGAATCAGGAAGTGTATGCTAACACTTGGCTTTCTACTAAAAAACAAAGCAAGGGTAGGACTATGACAGAATACCCCCCAAATTTCAAAAACGCTTTGTAACAACAGAAAATGCTATAGAAAATGCCATGCTTCAGAGGATGCTGGTATTCTCTGCTAAGTCCAAAGGCTATAATACAAAACGCAGGCAGAGCAGCTACAATCACTGCACATTATCCACAGCAACCCAGAGACTCTTTCTCATGCCATCCAGCTGTTGCCATGCTCCCATACCATTAGCAACTACTGAGAGAGGCTGACCTAACAGGAGCTAGGGAGGAAGGGGAAGTGCCAAAAACACACACACACTTCCGAAGGGGTACTCGATGACTCTTAAATGATCTGCTTTTTTTCACATTCTCTGTACCTCCACGGAGCTTTCCCCTCTATAGAGCATGAATGAAAAGCCGAATGTTATTTCAAATGATCCCAACATATACTTTGGATGTGGCTCTTTTCTAATAGATCATATACTAATGTCCTTCTGATTTGATTTCATTTTTTACCATGAACTGAGATCAGACAGTTGCGCAGCCTCCGGAGACAGCATACTGGTAGTGCCTTGGAAGAGCCTCTTGGGCTGGCTTTCTGTCTCCATTTCACCTAAAACAGAAAGAGACGATGCTACTGTAAAACAATTTTATAGATACAACATTGGTGCTAAAATGGGATGATTTTTGTTTAACTAAAGCTCAGAATGCTTCGGCAAGCCATTACTTCAAAGCTGTTGGGGCACATGGGTGGCTCAGTTGTTAAGCGTCTGCTTTCGGCTCTGGGATCGAGCCCTGCATCTGGCTCCCTGCTCGGCAGGAAGCCTGCTTCTCCCTCTCTCACTCCCCTCTGCTTGTGTTCCCTCTCTCACTGTGTCTCTCTCTGTCAAAAAAATAAATAAAATCTTTTAAAAAAAAATCTTTTTTTCCACAGGGTTTAAGGTAGAAGAAATATACTTCCATATAACCTCAACCAAAAAGTAAGCAACCCTAAAACAAAACAAAACAAACAAAAAAACCCCCCAAAAACCTTCTTATTTAGCATGCTACAGAAATAGTCATGTTCTTTAATAGAAGAGCAGAACGAGAACACAGACCGCATGGGGAAAAAATGAATCAAGGCTTACCCTAGCAGAAATAAAGAATCCCCAAATAGCTGAAGCTCACAGTGAATAATGATTTATCCTAGAGAATTAGCAAAGACTATTGATTTTATGTTATTTTAATATATTAGAATATTTCTTAGGGCGCCTGGGTGGCTCAGTTGGCTAAGCGACTGCCTTCGGCTCAGGTCATGATCCCGGAGACCGGAGATCGAGTCCCACATCGGGCTCCCTGCTCAGCGGGAAGCCTGCTTCTCCCTCTCTCACTCCCCCTGCTTGTGTTCCCTCTCTCGCTGTGTTTCTCTCTGTCAAATAAATAAATAAAATCTTTCGGAATGCCTGGGTGGCTCAGTTGGTTAAGCAGCTGCCTTCAGCTCAGGTCATGATCCTGGAGACCCGGGATCGAGTCCCACATCGGGCTCCCTGCTCGGCGGGAAGCCTGCTTCTCCCTCTCTCACTCCCCCTGCTTGTGTTCCCTCTCTACCTGTGTTTCTCTCTGTCAAATAAAAAAAACCTTAAAAAAAAAAAGAATATTTCTTGAGTCGAAGTCAAATGGGTTAAAAAGTATATAGTCTAACAAACGGTGTATAAATTAAAAGTTGCTTTAGACAACTCAGTGAAAATGAACATTTTAAAAAGTAACTTTGAATGCCCATCTGTAAATGAAAGCGATTATTAATCCATTCAGGAAACTGGTGTTATACTGGCTATACCTAACTCTTACAGAATGTCTCAGAACATCTATAAGATAGCAGAAAAACTCTGCATCAATCGGAATAACATTTTGCCACCAGGAGTACAAAGACTAAAAACCCTCAGTTGAGACAGGAAAAGCTGTTTCCGAATAAGCTATGATTTGAAACACACAAATAAATACCTTAGTTTTGAGGCTCCTTATCTGAGCTTTAAAATGGAATATTAAATAAAACTTAATTCTTGGGCCTAATTATATGTTCCAATGGGAAAGTAGTAACTGATTTTACAACCATACAAGATTCCTCTGATGGAAAAAGATCAAGCAAGAAAAACAACATTCATTTTTTTCCCCTCATATTATCAATTAACTCATATTATCTTTCTTCTGAGGCTATTTTGGAAATTACCAACTCAGGAAAGGTTATATTTTCATTTGCCTCTCCCATGCTTTAATATGGAGCTTTTAAAAGCTACTGCCGGGCTTTCAACACCTCATTAGCAAAAGACCTTAGCCCTTTTTAGCAAAGAATTCCTCCATCTACTGGTATATTTTGGAATAGCTTTGAAACTAAACGACCATACTAATTCCACCAACTTCCTGCAATGTATCAAAAATTAATAATAACAACAATAATAATGGCTTTAATTTCCAAGTATTATTTTCACCTAACAGCTCCTGCGAAGGTCTCAGGTTTGTAAGTAATTCCTGGCAGCATTAAGGCAAAAGACTACTAGGTCATAAAATAAAATTTATTCACTAAATACAAACATAGTCACTATATCAAAACTTATTTTCCACAAAAAGTACTTCTGAATTTGTGCACGATGCCATCGGTGGAAAGTTTCCACCAAAGCCCCAAGTACCTGTTAACCTAGTACTAGGAGTGGGTCTGTTTCCCTGGCCCCAAAGGTGACCTGCACAAAGAAACCACTTGCTGAAATGCTTTTTCAAAATTATGGTTAAAATTCTTGTTTAAAATGACATCCAACATTTGCAATCACATGGGTATAGCCCCAAGAATGATGACTCAAAACTATAGTAATTTTTTGTTCCTTTTTAAAACAGAGTCCATAAGGGGCCCTCAAAGGCGTCTGAAACTAGCACCGAGTGAGATCATTTTAATTTAGTGCCCTGTGGTTCAAAATAAGGTAATTAAGAGCACTCCCATCATATCAAAAATCCTATGGACTCGAATATGAGGCAGTTTCTGTGAGGCATAATTTAGTGGTGGCTTATATCTGAATATGCAGCATGTTTAGAGACCTATTTACGAACATAAGCACATACTTCTGCAATGTATTAACTTGCATCTATTTTCTATTCAGATCACTGAGAGGCAAAATTTTTGGAATATATATTGGTAATATGAATATATGAATAAGATTCAGTTATGAAGTACAAAAAACAGACCGTATCAGATAACTAATTTACAAAATTTAGAATCCATAAAGCATACGTTGGGAAGAATATTTCACATTTCTTTAGAAAAAAAGGACTCATGCCTTGAGCTAACTTCAGTCAAATTCTAATCTGTCATTCAAGCCCAACTAGGTTTAGTATCAGAAGTGTGACGCTCACCTTTTCTTTTCAGAGGACCAAGAACACTGGGCCTGATGCACTTGACTGGACTCTGACTCCTCCTGCTTCAAAGAATAAACAAACAGGAGGATGTGAAGTGCTTCTAAGATGCAAGATAAATGTTACAGCCCACCCAATAAATCAACAAAATTGACAGTCATCTAGAAAACAATGGAAAATGCCCGTGTTGTAAGCTAAGGAACTGAAATGCCAGAACGTGATCTGAGCTGGCCTATGGCAATCTGAAACAACATAGTGTTTCAAGCTATTTTTTTTTAATTTTAAATTTTATTTTTTCAGTGTTCCAAGACTGTTTATGCCCCACACCCAGTGCTCCATGCAATAAGTGTCCTCCTTAATACCCACCACCAGGCTCACCCCTCCCCTTACCCCCCTCACTTCCCAAACCCTCAGTTTGTTTCTCAGAGTCCAGTCTCTCATGCTTCGTGTCCCACTCCGATTTACCCCCAATTCACTTTTCCTTCCCTTCTCCTACTGTCCTCCATGTTATTCCTTATGCTCCACAAGTAAGTGAAACCATATGATCATTGACTTTCTCTGCTCGGCTTATTTTACTCAGCAGAATCAAGCTATTTTTAAAAATCATTCTAATGAGACAAGGTATCTACAACATTTTTCTAAAGATAAACCTTATTAAAATAGTATTTAGATTTCACTGGTCTACAATCTTACATTTTTTTTCCCTATCCTTATGAAGGATACATTATTGTGGGGGGGCATCTGGTAACATGTCACGGGTAGAGTACAGGTGATAGGTAGTATATGGATGCTCACTGTGTTCGATTTTGTTGTCTGTTCGAAAACTTCCATAAGAAAACATTGGGAAAAAAGTTCACCAGGAGAGACAAGCTTTTGAAAAGCAGGTTCACTTACCTGGTAAAGCGTCTCGGACTAGGAACGGGACTCGGTGGCAACCCACTGCTGCTCACGAACATTTGTAAGGATGGTGAAAAACACTGCTAGAACAGACACATTTAATATTAACATAGTTTTAGTGCTCCAGCTTTCAAAAAGTTCTCAAGATAACAGAAACAACATCCTTAGACTTACTTAGCTGTCTCTATCTATATACATCCACACACGTGCACACCTGGGAGAACATACACGTATATGACAGACTGTTTTTTTCAAGTTACTATCAAAGACTTTCATTAGTTTTCCTTCTCGTCATCGGATTCTCTACAAATCAGGCGTGTGTGTGTGTGTGTGTGTGTGTGTGTTAGAGTATAAACAGCTCAATGTGTGAAGGAGAGTTAACATCTTGTCAATGAGCCTACCTTTCCAAATCCTCTGGTGGGTGACGGTGCCGGAGAAACTGGAGTGAAATCGATCCTCTTAGGAGAATATAGTTTCTCCGGCTTCTCAAAATCGCTGTCACTCTGTAAACACAAAGTGTTATTTCTTCATAATTCACAATCCAGCACATCACAGCTCCTTACTACTCAAACTTGCCTACATTTTTAGAATAGAAATGTACAGACTCTAAAAAAGTTACACTCTTAATTTCTGGTGGAAAAGCAGAGCTCAAAAATGAATACAAATTTGGAAATGGGGGGAGGGACAGAAAGGTATGAAAAAAAATTAATGAAACCAATGAACAACATAAAGGTTTCCAGAAAAGAAAGAAAGAATGAAAGGGAAACATAGGATTAACTTTACCAGGCTCAAGCTCTCATCCCATGATTGGCTTATCTGCATTGCTGTCTGCACTTCCCTAAAACAAACAGAAATGAAAGGCCAGTCAGTGCTCAGGAACAAGACATACATCAGGCTAGGCCCTGTTCTTATGGAACACTAACCGTTCATGTGCAGTTTCCCTGTTCATCATATCCATGCCCTCCTCCTGCAAAGAAAAACACGTGCTGAAAACACAGTATTTATCCACACCCACATGGTTCTATACTTTGAAGAAAATTTTAAAAGACTTCTGCCTTCCTTGACCTATCACAGCACAGCAGAACATTCTAAGATTGTCACCCCGTCACATCTGTGTTTCACCTGCACACTCAGAACTTCCAGCTGTCTGTGGCGACTCACGCTTAATGGCTAAGTCTTCAGAATGAAAATAAAAACAAAGTGGACAATTCAGACAACTGTAGCTCTGCCCTAGGAAGTAAAATTTACCCTTTTGATCTGATGCAGCCTGCTGCTAGGAACACGGTTAGGTGAGGATGACAGCAACTGGAAAGGAAAAGTAAACATTTACTATTTTCTGAATCACAAAGTAGAAGTCGGCTATCAGTCGCAGTATCCAACCTCCTCCCAGATAAGATTTCCTATTCTTCTCAGAGATGTAGCTCTTTAGATCACTGAACATTAATGCACTAGAGGCAGGACATTCAGTCTTTGGAAAGTACACCAGGTGTCCAACCTCAAAGCACCATCTGTCGCTAGACAGGCACCGACTTCAACACTTTTCCCAAATGAATGCAGGGCTGTGTACATTTATGTTAAAAAAAAAAAAAGATTCCAGGCCTTGGAAATATCCATTACCCCACTTATCTAAAATAAGGAACTAGGTAAGAAGGGAAAGAAAAAAAACCTGATTTTAGTCATTTTAACACCAATGCACCAATCGAGAAAGACAGTCTCAGATGCCCAATATAATATTCTGTCTATGATTGGGGTCGATCGAAAACACTTTAAAACTGCAATAAGATTTTGCTTGTGTGATCCAAATCAATTCTAAAATTTGGTCACCACCACCATCACCGCAAACCCTACTTACTAGTTAAGAAAAATCAATGTGGAAGGCAATGTGTCTTTTTCAGATAACTGCTGCTTTCCCTTAGATCATCATTTTTTTGACAACATAAAACTAAAATGATTTGGGGGGGCAAATTATGTTCCCTCAAAACAATCACAACCTGATTACAAGATGAAAGGTACAATTCATCCAACAGCTCTTACAGGGCTCTAAGGGCGGTAATGTAAACAACCGCTACTTAGTCCCTAATTAAATGCAAATAAACCTGTAGTGCTATAAAAGCAAGTAAGACTGACGGCAGCCGCGTTACAAGAGGCCCTATCCAATTAAAATGTCTAAAAAATCTTAATGTAGGAAGTCATACAAAATGGTGATAAACTGCTCCAAGTTTTTTAGGCAAAAGCTAAGCCGGGTGAAATTTTTTAAAAGTTATACACTGAAATAGGATTTTACCTCAAAGGATATCTCTTCAGTACCCTACCCTTCCTCTTACTTTTTCCTCTCCTAGGCTCTGAAAATAAAAAAAACTTTATGAATAAAATCCTCTTAAATGAAAGGTGGTGGGTTTTTTTTCCCCACTAGAAAACTAATATATGTTCACTGGTAAACTCTTTATAAAGGCCATACGAAAAACACTACACGGGGCGCCCGGATGGCGCAGAGACTTACGCAGCCAACTCTTGATCTCGGCTCGGGTCATGATCTTGGGGTCCTGGGATGGAGCCCCAAGTGGGTCTCCATGATCAGCCAGGAGGTTTGCTTGTGGACTGTCTCTCTCCCTCTGCCCCGACCCCTGCCCCCACTGAGGCGCCCTCTCCCCGGCTTGCTCAAATAAATAAATAAACAAATAAATAAATCTTTTTTTAAAAAGGGGCATGGGAAGAAAAACACTAAGCTACCAGGCAAGTAAAAAAGGCAGGAAAGACTAAGAGGATACCACAGAAGAGAGCTTGGATGTGCCTGTCAGAGAACAAAAGAAAACCCCGGAGGCCATGAAATCATCAGGAAAGCCAAAGATGGCAAAAAGCTGCTGGCAGAGAAAGTCAGAAATGCAGAGGCCGCATCTATAGGAGGTACAACTTGTGAATGGAGACAGAATTGGAAAGAAGAGCCAGAAGCGGCACAGGGAGGAACAATGCTGTGGCCAGTACTGGAAACAAGTGTTCATGTACAGGCTGAGAAAAAAGCCAAGCGCTTCAAAGAGGGTGCTGGTGAATGGTATTAAGTAAAGCAAAGAGCTCAAGTGGGGTAAGAAAGGAGGCCCCTGCCACCAGCATCAAGGGAGCACTGGTGACTTTTACAAGAACAGGTTTTTTCTTTAAGAATTTATTTACTTACTTTCGAGGCCACGAGCGAGAGCAGGAGCAGCAGCAGCAGGACAGGGACAAGCCAACTGCACTGAGCACAGAGCCCGACATAGGGCTTGATCCCAGGACCCCAAGATCATGACCTGAGCTGAAATCAAGAGTTGGACACTTAACCAACTGAGCCACAGGCACCACTCCAAGAACAGGATTTTTTTAAAAAAAAAAGATTTTATTTATTTGTGATAAAAGAGAGTGAGCGAAAGAGGGAGCATGAGTGGGGGGTGAGCAGAGGGAGAGGGAGAAACAGGCTCTCTCCACTGTGCAGGGAGCTGGACAGGGGGCTCCATCCCAGGACCCTGAGATCATGACCTGAGCCGAAGGCAGAGGCTTAACCCACTGAGCCACCCAGGCGCCCCTGAGAACAGTTTTTGAATAGCGTGGTGAGAGAGGTAGTGAGATCACAAACCGACTGAGTAGTTGGCAAGAAACTAGGGCACCTGGGTGGCTCAGTGGGTTAAAGCCTCTGCCTTCAGCTCGGGTCATGATCTCAGGGTCCTGGGATGGAGACCTGCATGGGCTCTCTGCTCGGCAGGGAGCCTGCTTCCTCCTCTCTCCCTGCCTGCCTCTCTGCCTACTTGTGATCTCTCTCTCTGTCAAATAAATAAATGGAATCTTTTTAAAAAAAAAAGAAACTAGAAGACAAAGAATGAGAATCAGTGTGGATTAAGCTCTGTGAAAGCTCAGAGGGGTGGAAGGAAAACAGGGAAAGAGAGACCTACGAAAAAGGACAAGTTTGTGTTCCACATATTAGATGTGTGAATCACAAGAAAGTGGTAGCAAAAAAGCCAGGGAGGAAGGGACTAGAGGGGAGACAACAGCCTAAGCAAAGTGACAGGAGACTCAGAAAATCTACAAACCATTCAGACACAGTGCCACATGGTAAGGTAAAGACATTTTCAGGAGATGAAAGCTGACGTGTATACAAGATAGCCATCTGCACTCTCTGTGAACAGAGGTTCATCCACCAAAAGTGAAAGGTGTAGGAAACTTACAGAATTTGTTTTTCAAAATTAGAGTATTGCTTTGAAGAACAGCACGGAGCAAGTAGCATCTTGAGCCCAAAATGCCCAGGAAGAATTTATCTCCTGGCCCTTCAATGACCAATTCCCTGAAATTTCCCTACTCATATACAGGCACTACTTTTCCCCTGGTCACTAAGAAATAAAAGTTCAGTCCCCTTGAGTTCTCCTTCTCCCTGCATTTATACCTAATCCGTTGTCAAATCATAAAGAAACCTCTGCATGTCTTCTTGTGCCAGTCCCCTCTCTTCCACTTCATTCCACACCTTGCTTTCAGCAGGTGAATACAAGACAGAGGGAAGTGTATTAAGATTTATAGAGGGGGTACCTGGGTGGCTCAGTGGGTTAAGTATCTGCCTTCAGCTCAGGCCATGATCTCAGGGTTGTGGGATCGAGTCCCAAATCGGGCTCCCTGCTCAGCAGGGAGACTGCTTCTCTCTCTCCCCTCTGCCTGCCTCTCCCCCTCCTCATGGTGCTCTCTCTCTGTCTGATAAGTAAGTCAAATCTTTAAAAAAAGATTTATAGAGGACACCGTGATATAACACATAAGGTGTAATCAGTGGCAACAGAAGTACTCAAAGGGTGCTGCGGAAGGCTTCCCAAGCCAGGAAGCTCAAAAGGAGAAGGGGATGGAGGGAAAGACAATGTAAGAATCAACAAAGAGCAGTGAATCAACACGGCTCCTCCAGCAAACTAGGGATTTTAGTGCAGCCCGAGAAAAAGGTATTTGTCACAGGGTAGGGAGAGATGAGCCTAGACAGAGTGGATAAGAATCTTCATGTCTTAGAAAAGAGCAAAAGTCAAGTGTAAATAGGCAAATTCATTTTCCCTTCTTTGCTCTACTACTGATACCAGGAACACAGCTGTGTAACAAGTGGAAACATTTTTCATACACACGGCAAAGTTAAATTCTATTTTCCAGCATCCTCAGGGAAGGTGACATGAATCAAACCTCCACATCGCTAACATTTCCCCCTTCAAGTATTTTTAGGCACTTCAGCTGGAAATCTCTCTAGAAAGTGGTGTATTTTTTTTCCCCCTTTCTTAAACAGATTTTGCCAGACAGAATGGCACTGGCATGTCTCTATTCTAATCCCAGCTCTGCCGCTTCCCAATTATGTGATTCGAAGCAAGTCGCTTCTATCAGCCGAGTCTTCGCTGCTGCCTCTTTTAACTGGGAAAAACATCTTTTGTCCTGCCTACTTCATACGGGTTGCTATGAGAATGACAAGTGTGAAAGGACTCTGTAACATACAGAGTACCATACAAGCACAGGTACTACTGTAATTTAAGAAAAGGTTAATGACCCAGGTATCTTTAAGAACATCAAGTATCTTACAGTTCTATGCCGGCGAGACCCTCAGGGTCTATTAACAGGCTCTCAGCCCTTGTACTAAGCCACGGACTAATTTTTTAAAAGCCTCTTTCTGCTTTTCAGTTTTTCCCTCTCCTCCCTTGCTAGCAGCTATTAGTATACCTTAAACCCGAATGTACCTCTTCTGATTTGCTGCTTCTCCACACCACCGAGTTGGAAGCTTATTATAATTGTGCATAAATTTTAGATGATTCAGAGGTCAGAGAGGCTCCCTATAAATAAACTGACGAACCTTTGTGCACAGACTATGGAAATCAAGCACAGCCATTCAGAGGTCTGTTTGCTTACATCTCAGATGTCTTCCAGAGCGCGGCGGCTACTGGGTAAATGGGATCTGCATGTGAAGTGCTACTATATAAAAAACCTCATCGCAATTTCTCCCAATGCGACCAACTAATAAGGTGATCCCTGACAGCTCTGGCTATATAAAATAGTCACTATTAGCAACTCTACCGGGAATATAAATACAAGCATTATAAAGGAGATCTTACTTTGGATAAATAACGTTGTCCAACAGCTATGTGTCAGAAATACATACTCCGCTACCGTCTAAATGATTTTTGCTTCCTAGGACAAATAAAGACCACTTTTTCAGCTATATTTAGAAGTTAATCCTGATTTACCTCATAACCATGGTGTAAATAGTGACCAAAAAACAATGAATAGTTTTCAAAAACATAGAGTCCCACAGCCAGGAAAAAAACTTTAACCAGATCTCTTTTCTGCACCAAAAGCTGAAAATGGCCATGCATGAACAAGATAGGTAATTTTTTTTGTTGTTAACAATGGTGCATAGTGCATCATCTTAAGAACGAGTAACTACATTTCAAAGTGTTTTCCCCAATCCATACCACTAAAAATACTTACTTCTATACTTACCAGGCTATGACGGCTCATAACCGTTGTACTATTCCTCCGAGTTCTAAAGGTATAAGGTTGAAAAACCTGTGAAAGGTCACTAAAATAATAAAAATTAAATTAATAGTGTCTTCCCACTTAAGATATCTATCAACCCCCTAGTCAATAATGCAATCTTCCATGGCTCCTAATTTCGTACAACGAATAAACTCCTCACTGACCTCTTCAGAGCTTGCTACTGGTGTGCTGTGGACCACAGGTTTGCCCAGATACTGATCTCCTCAGTGCTTGGGGGGCGGCTAGGAGAGGTATGGGGTGGAGCTCCAGACTGGTTGCCTCCAGCCGCTTCTGGTGACAGCACACGCCCCCAAACCGGTTCCCACCAGACAGGAGCAGCCTCCTCTGTTTAGCCCAGAGTACCTAAACATATTACTGCTTTCTGTGTGTGCCGTGAAGGGGAGAAGGGTTGGGAAGTCCTGTTCCACAGCACATCTCCCACTATTGCCCTAAATATGTGTTCTGCCTGTGAACCTGCTGTGCAACTAAACAAACATGCCTGGAGTTTTGCTCCTGTTGCCTCTTCTGCCTCCAGTGTCCTCCCTTCCACCACCATCCACCCAAATCCTTCCTCTCCTTGAGCCCCCATTTCAACGCAATCTGCTCCATGAGGCCTCTCTTCAAACCACAAACCGAATGCAATCATTCCCTCCTTTGAGTCCAAAGAGCACAATAGGAAATGAGATGCTTGAGACACCGACTTTACCTTTTATTAAAGAAAAGTGTGTCTTTGTCTTGAACTCTGTGGTCGAGGCCTTTTGTTCCTCTTTGTACAACATCCCTGCAGAGCCTAGCAGAGTGCCATGCCCATGATAAGGGGTCAAGAAAGATTTTCAGGACTGACCTGAATTAGGCTTCAAGGGACCACTGAGATCACCTAATTAGCTCTCCTAAGGTTCAAATGAGAAAACAGACACTCAGAAAGGCTAAGCGAGTCACTCCTCATCACAGGGAAAAATACTGGGACTAGGTCTAGTCTCCTCACCTCTTCTTCTGTCACATCATGCTACCCTGCAAGTAATTACTTGAGTCCTCATTCAAAAAAACAGTGTGTTATTTCTACAACAGTCTAAATGCAGGTCAGCAGGATCGCCCTAGTCCCTAGCTATTGCTTGCTTACCAGATTTAAAAAGACAACCCTAAAAGACTGATTTATGCCTACAGAATCAAAAATAAATGTAGAGCTGAAGACAGCATTAGGACAGCAGTCACTCCATCATTCCCTCAGTTTCAAAATTTAATAAAAGGAAATGAGTTAATTCCATTTTCCCCCAAAATACAGATATTATAATCAGGTTGATAGACAAAAATTACCTGTTTCTTTGCCTTCACTGTGCTTGAATAATGATTTTGGCTAATTCTACTCCCATCCCCTTTTTCTTGGACTAATTCCATTTCTACAGGGTCTTGCAAATTAGCTCTCTACTAAGATGAATTGTCTACTTGTAAGAGTGAAATGTAATAGGCTCAGGAGCTCTGCCTACCTAACCTTCACTATCCTAAGATCCTACCTTAAAATAGACCCTCTGGTGACTTAACATGAAAATACAAGACCCTAACACTAAAATTCAAGGGTTGATGCTTTCCATTGTTTTTTAAAACCTGTTATTTTCACCGACCTAAGCCACATGACACCCTTTTTTTATTCACTGGAATGCATTTCTGGCAGTTTTAGAATCTGAAAACATGACGACAAATCCGAATCACTTAATGTGCCATGAACACGCCACTTGGGTACAAGTTATTAGATAAATTGTGATTTATTAAATGTGCGGGGTGCCTGGGTGGCTCAGTCGTTGGGCGCCTGCCCTCGGCTGGGGTCATGATCCCAGGGTCCCAGGATCGAGCCCCGTGGCGGGCTCCCTGCTCCGCAGGAAGCCTGCTTCTCCCTCTCTCACTCCCCCGCTTGTGTTCCCTCTCTGGCTGTGTTTCTCTCTGTCAAATAAATAAAATCTTAAAAAAAAAAGTAAATGCTCTGTTAATGCCAGGGTTCCTAAACTAAGCTTAGAAATAGCAGCCTTAGGGACAGGTGTCAAGTTGCAAGTCTAGTTCCAGGGGCTTCAGTCTGACATTCAGTGGTGTAAATTAGGCAGGGCAAGCAACCTGTTAGAAGAGCAAGAAGCTTCTTGTAGATCCTTTCAGAGCCGGCCAAAAGAGCTCCAGGTAAAGAGGTCCCCATTTTTTCCCACAGTTCCCAGAGTTTGGGGTCAAACTTTCACTCTAGCTTGAGACCCAAGTGACTGTCAAGCAAACAAGTCCCCACCGCCTCAGTTTAGAAAAGCCGAACGAGCGCCAACTCTCACTTTAGGGAAGGAAGATTGCTTGCAGGGGATCGAGGAGCCCCTGAACCCCGTACTTCATCGTCCCCAACCCGCCTCACCTGAGCCCATGGATCAGGGGAGCGCTGCTGGATCTCCTCAGGGTTCCCCCTTCAGATGTATCAGGCTCAAAGTCCAGCTCCATTTTCTCCTGAGCCATGTCGGAGACTTGCAGGCAGGCACAGCGGACAGTGCTCAGCTCCCGGTGCTTAGCTATGGACTCCCAAGACTCACTGCAGGACTGAGCTGCTGGGGACTGGCAGCTGGGGGCGGGGGCTAAGGGGCGGAGGCTTGGGGGCGGGGGCTGGGGCGGAGAAAAGCAGGAGAGGAGGAGGAGGAGGGAACGAGGATGAGGATGGGAGGCTGATAGTGAGTGAGGGGAGGAGGAAAGGGACGGTGACAGAATAAAGGAAGAGGATGGAAGAAAGAGAGGGATGGAGGGAAAAGAACAAGAGGCAGGAAAGGCGGATAGATGGAAAAGCAGGAAAACAGAGAGGGTAAAAGGAGGACAAGATCAGGAAAGGAAGAAGATAGGGGGAAAGGAAGAGGACCGAGGAGGAGCAGGAGGAGGGCAGGGTGGAGGGAAAAGAGGAACACGAGGGAAGGAAAGAAAAAGACGAGGTGTGGGGAAGAGGAGAGAGGAAGGAGAAGGAAGCGGACAGAGGGAGAAGAGGAGGGGGAGGAAACTAGGCAGCGGCGGAACTCATGTTGCTATCTTTCGGCCGACGACCTCAAGCGGGGCCGGGCTACAAATACCGCGGCTGCCCGGGTAGCGCTAGCACGGAAAAGCGGACAGTCGGGCAGGGCCCGGCCGGGTGGCCTCGACGGCTCCAGCTCCCCATGCTCGGGGACCCGGTCCAGCCCCCCATACTCTGGGACCCGGTCCCGGAGGCTCCTCAGCCCTGTGAGGGGTGCTTCTCCCCTCCCTACCCCCCCTCCCCGCCTGGAGGACAGGTGGGGGGTTCGGCCCCTCAGCCGCCGCCGCGGTGCCTCCTCTTCCTCTCTTGGGTTCTAATGGCCCGGAGGAACCCCTTGGGGCCAAGACCAAAATCTACAACCTGCCGCCTCTTCCGCCTCCCACGCTTCAGAAGCGGGAACCTCCGCGGGGCCAGGTCTTCCGCGTCCGGGCACCCATCGGGTCCTGCGCACGCGCCCAGCGGCCGCGCCAATGAGCCTGCGGGCACGGAGCATGCGTGGGAGCCCCGCCCCGCAAACCTCCTCCAAAGGGGAGGAGCATTTCCTGGGGGCCCGGCGCCTTCCTCTCTGGCATTGGCCCGAGGACCCTGGCGCCCGATTTTGAAAAGAGCCAATAGTTTGGAGACACTGGAGCATCCTCGTTCAGAGGAGTTTGGGACGATATTCGTGGGAAATAGAAACTTGTGGTTTCCAGGTGTTTTGTTTTTTTTTTTTCCAATGCCAATTTGTTTGCTCTGATCTCTGTAATCCCCGCCCATTTCTTAAATCCCTTGATTTTGTTGGTCTTTGGAGGGGCTGATTTCCTTTTCAGATAATCCGTTTGGATGCACTAGACCAAAGGAAATGAAAAAAACAAAAGCAATGGTGTAAAAATAAAGAGAGTCTAATGAGAGTTCATATAGCTAGTGGCAAGCACTCACCTACATTTTACAAACACTGTTACCTTCGCGATATTAGGGAACCTCCTGAAGAACAAGTAGCAGAGCCATATTTTTTTTCTTTCTAGGATTTACGGAGAACCTAACAATAGCCATTCAGCATGTGTGAGGCCTGGAATTATTTATTTTATTGAACAAACACCCACATAGCATAGTGCTAGGTCCCATTCTAAGAGCTTCAGAAATATTAACTCATTTAATCCTCACTACTTGAATGTCCCTGGAATAAAGATGGTATTGTATTGTGTTAATCATACATATGCAGAAATATAGGAAATTTAATAGTTAACGGAATTGGTTTCAAAATTTGGCAAAAATAGTTTTACCTGCCTCTTAGGTGTCCCATATTGAATTTGCCAAGGCCAGTCATTTTATTCTTCAATGTTAATATTTGCTGCTTGTAATACAGAGTTTTTAAGAGTTTTTTTGATAGTTTCCTTTAAAATACCTATATTTTTTTCTGTCAGCTGGATTAGAAAAGCAAGCTCTGTTTTGATCAATTTATATAACTCTTTTTATCTCGGATCTCAGCAACCTCCTCATCTGCTAAAAAAAAATATAGTAATTCTATTGTCCACAATAGCTAGTAAAAAATCATCTGTTGGCCACATGCAGAGTTCCTTACTCTGAGGAGTCAAACAATTTAGTTGAATCCCTAACTTTCAGGAGTGCCTGGGTGGCTCAGTTGGTTAAGTGGCTGCCTTCGGCTCAAGTCCTGATCCCAGGGTCCTGGAATCAAGCCATGCATCGCATCAGGCTCCCTGCTCATCGAGGAGTCTTCTCCCTCTCTCTCCTACTCATGCTGTCTCTCTCGTGCATGCTCTCTCTCAAACAAATAAATAAAATCCTTAAAAAAAAAAAAGGAATCCCTAACTTTCAGGAGCTTAACAATTAGGAGAAACTCAAGAACATGTGAGAAGATGGATGTTACTTTGGCCATTATTTCCAGATTCTATTCATATCATTCTTGCCTACCTAGTTTCTTTTACCCTTCCTGTAAATCTTTTGGAAGGTTTCGGGTATTTGTGGTTTGTGGGCTTGGGTCCAACTTGTCTTTGACTTGGTCTTGCAATAACTAAAGGTTAACCAGTTGCTTTAAAGTTGCCATGACGACTAATAAACTAAACAACTGATTATGACATATTTGTGGGACACCTTTTATATGTAAGAGGTCTGGTGCAAATGGCAGCAGACTGGGACCACGTAAAGACAGGAGCAGCATAAGCGGCAAGGTATAGATCTGAGTAAACCAGCCATCTAAGATCATGGCATATTGCTATGGAACAGCAGGAGATGATCATGATACACAGCCTGGTTGGTATAACAATGCATAAAGAGAAAAGGGAAGAAGTAAAAATAATTTCTTTAAATGTTGTGTTTGCCACTATAGGATACAGAATTGTTTTTCCAGTACTTGTTCCTTTTGACATTCTAACTTGCATACGTACCATGTGTTCCTGGCATTCAGCTACACTTCAGTTAGAGAATTCCTCTTCTTTGATAAGAGCTGAAAACATCCTGCCATCTCAAGCATGTAGGCATTTCATATTATGATCCCTTTTCTTGAAAGTCTTTCAGTCGCTATTTCCTTGTCATTTTATTATCTATTTTCTTAGTGTTCTTATACTTCAATTTTTAAAAATTAGTATTTGTGATGCTTAGACATGATTAGATTGTCTGTTCATTCAAAAAATATCCATTGAACCTTATTACTTGCCACGAATATTAACAAACTCTTTGAAAAGTAAAATGAGCAGTAGAATGGAGGGATGATCTACTTGTTTTCTGGCATACCCACCATTTTTATGCTATAGTCTGGCTTTGACCCCTGTTCTGTATTTAACCACTGCCTTCTACATTCACCCTGACTCTACTTAGCTTTAATTGTCATCTTTTGTAACCTTTCCAGGTACCCTGGGAACTTTAACAGTGGCCTTCAGGAGATCTTGGTATCCGCTCAGATTCTACTGCTACCTAATTATATGCCATTAATCTCTCTGAAATTTTATCAACTGTAAAATAGAAGTGACTTGCCTACTTTACACAATAGCTGTGAACGAGAGGTTATTTAAACCTGCATTTATTCGTAAAAATAATTTAATAAATATTTTTCAAAGTGCTTATGAGTACCGAAATAGTATCCAAAGAAATATCCGGAGGCACCTCATCTGTCTTTTCACTTAAACAGGAGGGCAGAGGAATCTTGGCTTTGCCACTTACCAATTATAATTTGGGTAACCCCTCTGGGCTTCAGTTTCCTCCTTTGAAAAATGGGCATTGTGATGGTGCCTACCTCACAGAGTTACTGTAAGCATTAAATGCAATCACATATTTATAAAGTGCTTAGGACAGTGCCTGGCGTGTAATTAAGCACACGAAAAATGGTAGCTATTGTTAACCTGTCTTACATCAGGAAAGGAGACTCCAAATCATCCTCATGTCTGGGATTTAGATAACACAATTCTGCCTGATATAATTAAGCTTTTCTTATTCTATTCTCAGAATGAATGAAGAATGATTATGATCATTCACGTCATAACTTGTCATGAAGTGTTTCAAGATAATCCAATTATTTTAAGTTCACCACTGATTAGCCTAGCAGGATTCATGATTGAACCAATTGAGATAAATACGTAAAGACATTTTTTAAACTGTAAAGTGCTATTCTACATGACGATTATTTTAACTAATAACTCTCATTTCAGTAGTTTCACTTGTCTTCTGTGCCGTCCTCTATATGGTTTCTTTTTAAAAAGGTATAATTTTACAAAATTGTTAGTAAGGATCACCACTGATTAGCCTAGCAGGATTCATGATTGAACCAATTGAGATAAATATGTGAAGACATTTTTTAAACTGTAAAGTGCTATTCTACATGACGATTATTTTAACTAATAACTCTCATTTTGGTAGTTTCACTTGTCTTCTGTGCCAGTCCTCTATATGGTTTCTTTTTAAAAGGTATAATTTTACAAAATTGTTAGTAAGGATCACCACTGATTAGCCTAGCAGGATTCATGATTGAACCAATTGAGATAAATATGTGAAGACATTTTTTAAACTGTAAAGTGCTATTCTACATGACAATTATTTTAACTAATAACTCTCATTTCAGTAGTTTCACTTGTCTTCTGTGTCAGTCCTCTATATAGTCTCTTTTTAAGAGGTATAATTTTACAAAATTGTTAGCATGGATCACCACTGATTAGCCTAGCAGGACTCATGATTGAACCAATTGAGATAAATATGTGAAGACATTTTTTAAACTGTAAAGTGCTATTCCACATGACGATTGTTTCAACTAATAACTCTCATTTCAGTAGTTTCACTTGTCTTCTGTGTCAGTCTTCTATATGGTTTCTTTTTAAGAGGTATAATTTTACAAAATTATTAGCATGGATCACCACTCATTAGCCGAGCAGGACTCATGATTGAACCAATTGAGATAAATATGTGAAGACATTTTTTAAACTGTAAAGTGCTATTCCACATGATGATTATTTCAACTAATAACTCTCATTTCAGTAGTTTCACTTGTCTTCTGTGCCAGTCCTCTATATGGTTTTTTTTTAAAAGGTATAATTTTACAAAATTATTAGCATGGAGTTCAGATTTCAGTACTCTTTGTGGCTCACTAACTGGTGGAGAAAAATTCTAAGGGAGCAATTCTTATAATGTTTGAGCCACGACAGCATTATTAAATGGAAACCCTGATTTGAATGGATACTAAATTCTGAGACAGTAAGCTTCTCTAACTCAAACCATTTTCTCAGACGAATAGCTTTGAGAAGTTAAATTTTATTTAGTGTAAAAATACACTTATGATTGTGGTTAAAAACCAAAGAAACAATGAGATCCCATGGAAAACAATGATTTGTCCCCACGATTGGCTCGATTGGGCTGGCGCCCTACCAGGACACTTTTGGAGCAGGTGTCAGGTCTTGGGTTGGTTTGTTTTTTTTCCCCAGACGTAGAGAATTTTTAAAATTACAATTGTGTAATGTTGGCTATAACAAAATGGAAAAATTCGTCATGGTATTTCACAAGCTTGTTGGCCTGTTGTAAGAGGATAATGGGCTCATCAAAACTGGGAAAACTGAATATTAGACATAGCGCAGAAAGGACGGCGCTCCTATACAGCTCACTCCTCCCACCCTTTCTTTCCTGAGTAACGGTCAGTGAAATCACCCCAGGCTTCCCATTGAGACTGAGGAACAACCACAGTGTATCTCCACCAGGAATAAAGAGAGGAATGGGCTTGGGGTAAAAACGCGGCTCGTAAGACTGCGCGTGCGCCCGGGTAAGGCTGACAAAGGCGCCCTCATTGATGCTCATTGCCTGCGTAATAAGCCTGCGTCAGCGGGCCGGGCACGAGGCGCAGGCGCAGAGGGGCGGCACCCGACGGATTCTCGAAAGCGGCGGGTTGTAGTTTTTGTTTTGGCCGGAAAGGCTCACTTGGGGTTTCCTTTGCTGAGAGAAATAAAGAATGATTCGCGGGGGTGACTAAGATAAATCCCTCATTTTCATTATAAACTTTGAGGTGGAGGATCTTCTCAGCGTTAGGGACCCCGAGTTTGGGGGAAGGAGGTTCGGAGCCAGCCTTGCCCCACTTTGCGCCCACTGGTATTAGGGATTGTAGGACTGCAAAGATGAGCACCTCACACGTCTAAGAGTTTCCTCCTTTCTTCTCTTTTCCTCTCTGCCCACAATTCCTCACCCAGTTGACTTGTCTTTATGTGAATGCGAGCCAGAAAACCTTGAGAACTTCGAACCTAGCAGTGGTTTCTCCCTCGACGTGGACATGGCACAAGAGAAAATGGAACTGGACTTGGAGGTGCTGTCGAGTTCTACCACCACAGATGACATGCTGAGAAGATCCAACAGTGCCCCTTTGATCAATGGGCTTAGGTGAGCAAGCAGGGGGTGGGTCGCAGGAGGTGGGGAAGGTGACTTCCGATAGCATTCCCCTGCCTTTCTCCATCGGGGTTCTACAGATAGCTCCTTTGTTCCTGCTGTCCGGAGAGCTCACCCTCCGCTTTGGGGGGAGTAGGATGGGCTGGCCAGAGGGAGAAGGCACGCCTACCCTGAGGTTGACACATGAACCTGGACGTCCTCTTCTGACAGTCCACCAGGACCCAAAAGCAGCAACCTATTGGTGTGGAGCAGGACTCTTCTAACTTCACCCCACCTCTTACCCACTCCTTTGAAGAAGCTGAGCATTCCCCACCCAGATCTTCTGTAATGACTGTAATTTTCTGTCATTCTCTCAGCTGCTTTGTCACTGCTGACCTTCATTCACCTCCAGTAAATGGAAATGGTTGTCAAGTGAAAAAGCTTTCACCTTTTTTACACCTAGTTTTTATTTGAACAAAAATTTAGGTACCACAGAAACATGATCTCCTAAATTTTGCATTCTCAAGGGCCAATACTGCCCCCAACTTGGTTCTTGGGGGTATGTGAAAAAAACCTTGCCCTTTTTATGTACAAGCCACAGCCATAAATACAAAAATGTCATGAGAATTTTCAAGAGGGATTCATTGGGGACAGGGGCAATGTCAAAAACAGCTCCTTAGAGGGCTGATAATGAAAAGCATAACATTTAGAAACACTGTCCTAACTGATGGTTAACTATTTCCTGCACATATCCGAAAGTCTCTCATGACATGTGATTATAATTTCTTTAAAACAGAATTTGAAAGTAAGATCTTGGATCTCACATCCCAGTATGATAAAGTTTTATCAGTATTGTAAAAATATTTGAAAAATGCATTCACTCCCTGTGTTAGTAACTTTTCTTCTCCCTTTTCTAACGTCCTTCTAATTGATAGGTATAAATCGCAACTGTCAGAAGTGAACACCAGATCTACCCTCCTTATTTAACATATGAGGAAACTGAAGCCCATGAGTCTCTAAAATGACATAGTAATAGAGCCAGTCGTAGGAACCTCTGTCTTCTGATTCCTAAGCTAGTGATTTGTCCACTACTAATCAACCTCTAAGCTTTTTGAAAAAGATTTGTTTATTTTAGAGAGAATGCAAGTGTTGGGTGGAGGAGCAGGGGGAGAAGGAGAGAGAAACTGAAGCAGATTCTGTGCTGAGCATGGAGCCCAACTCAGGGCTTGATCCTATGACCTGAGCCCAAACCAAGAAATAGACACTTAACAGACTGCCCACCCAGGTGCCCCTCAACTTCTAAGCTTATTAACTCTAACCAAATGCAGCTTTCTGGTCATTTGAGGTAAGGAAGAATATACTGTACAAAAGGAAAAGCAAAAGCAAACTAAGATTAAGCAAAAAAAATCTTTTTAAATAGAGAAATAAAGGGGCAGCAGCTATGCATGTTGGGCTGAAAACAAGAACATCCTATAAATTCAGGTTTGACTCTAATCCTGTTGTATGAAAACATGAATTGTTGTGAACCTGCTCTGCTAGAAGAAAGCACTTGGGGGAAATGTTGGTTTTATTGGAAGCCTTTATGAAACGAAAAAAAAAAAAAACAAGTTGCAAACAGTCCTAGAAACAAGGAGAGTGATGGCAGTTATCCCTTCATGCTTTTTTTTTTGTTCTGCAAATGACTTTAATTTTTTTTATCATATTAGAGCATGGTTACAGTGTCAGATTCTGTAGCTTAGACCCCTGATGCATGAAGTAAAATTGGTACAGAAAGGTAAGAGGCAATTGCATATTTACTTAGTTAATAGGAGTTCAAGATAAAGGAACTGCAAAGTGGACCAATTGTTAAAAAAGGGGTAGCATAAAGATGATACATAACCTGCCTAAGGTCAGGGAACTTGGCCAGATGATTTCCTGAGGGCAGATTTTGTGTGGTTGTGGCCAGTTTAGGGTGTGGTCAGGGAAGCGAGAACAATCTAGAATAGAATTACACAACGTCTCAGTTGAATTCATGTTCACCTCCATTCTTTTTGGTTGCATATGTACACTGCTCACTTCCGTCACTTTCACTTAATTGAGCCTCCAATACTTGTTGCCTTGCTTCTTTCACTGCTCACTAAATAATTGTTGCACTTCTTTCAAGTAACTTTCCAATTTTGCTTGATGCTTCCTGTATATACACACAATCTCTCTTGCGCCAGCCAGCATTTGCAGAATCTGTTCCTTAAACATTAACTCTTTAATACAAGTATTACTATTTTTAAAGAAGCTCTTGCACTGTTTTGTGTACATCTTGTATTAATAAAAATACCAGTGTCAAAAGTTTTGAACCTCTTGATTCTTTATCCTGTTTAGCCCTCTACTTAGCTGACTTCACTACTGGTGTCAGTAACTTTGTTTAAAGGTAGTAGGTTTTTTTTCATTTCACTTCTCTGGCCCTTATGAGAATCAGAGTAAGTTCTAGGATTTCTGCCAGTGCCTTCCCCCTGTAAATACCTCTAGCCTGACCCTGCATTTAAACTGTTTGAAAGTCAAACAACGGCCTGTGGGTCAAATCCAGCCTGCTACTTGATTTTGTAAATAAAGTCTTACCGGAACATAACCATGCCCATTTGCTTACTTATTGTCCACAGCCACTTTCCCACAATAGTGACAGAGCTGAGTAGTTGGCACAGAGATCGGATGTCCCACAAAGCCTGAAATATTTACTCTCTGGCCCTTTGTGGAAGTTTGCCGACCATCTGTTTTATTAAATTCTTACAAACCTGGAAAGAGAATAGGGACCTTAGAGAATGATTGCTTTGTGACTAGAACTGACATAAACATACTGCAGTTTAGATATTCAACCAGAGCTGCTTATTGATCATTTGATGTGGAGCATTGAACATGTATCTAGTTGTAGTGTCTTCACTTTTCCTAAGCTGTAGCACTTAACTCCATTGTAGATTTCACCTAGGATTTTATGAATTCATGTTGAGTGACTCCTACCAATTGAAACATATGCTTCCTCAATGATTTTTTTCAGGTATTGTCCTATTAAAATTGACAGACAGAATTTTAGGGAAGAATATAATTGCCAGCCTTAAGAATTAACCCCCATGTGCAAAAAAGTGGAAAAATGTAACTCATTAGTGTCCCTCCAACTTTCTTATAAATGAGTGCTAGAATCTATTCCTGTTCTTGTAAGGGAAAATGACTGGACAATGAAGTAAAACTTAGACCCATGTATAAACCTATGCTCTCATAAAATATTGAATGACCATGCTGCAAAGTTGTATCTCTACTCAAAAAGCTTTTAATTTAGTCAGGCAAATAAATAATCAAAGGACTTAAATATATGATAGATCTATGCTTAGGGAGGGAAAGAAAGTGCTATGGAGATTCGAAGAATGCAGTGAGAAATGACAGCAGGATTGTTGAGGGATAAGGAGAATGTTCTTGGAGAGGAGGCATATGAGATGGGTCCTGATGGACTGATAGGATGCAGAAGGGGAGAGGGGAGCTAGAGAGCTGGGACAGCATTCTGAGTATATAGAACAAGCTCGGACAGAGAAAAACGGAGATGTGTTCCAGAGAGCTGAACAACTCTGCGTGGTTCCCTGACTCCCAGATATTCATCTGCTGACTGGTGCTGATCCTAGGTGACTTTTTCACTAACCCATGTTTTTAAAAAAATTAAGTGCAGAGTACTGAAATATATTGTGATATAGTTGGCCAATTGTCCTTTCCTGGACAGGACTGTACTCTATCCTGAGATTGTCAGTTACGATTTTTTTTTAATACCAAAATGTCCTTTTTTGAATGAAATAATGGTGTTGGGAAATGGTGGGATCTTTTTTAATGACCTTACATGTCAAAAGAAAGATGGTTAGCAACTGTATGTTTGTGCCAAGATTTTGTTTTGAAATTTTAATGAGTCCACGAAATCCAGAAGTCTAGAGCTAAGTGGTGGTGGGCTTTGAATGTCATAGTAAAGAATGTAACAACTCAGCTCATGATAAAGAGTTACTGGAAGTTGTGAGCAGGTAGACTGCCATAGGGACAAAAGTGAGATGAAGGGACAAATTAGACTATAGCAGAGTCCGTAGGAAAGTAAAAAGGCTTGGTATTGGTTTTTGGCGAGGAGCCTGAAAAGAATAAGATGGCTATAAGAGGGGCACCTCTTTTAGTGACTTAGTCATTAAGCATCTGCCTTCGGCTCAGATCATGATCCCAGGGTCCCGGGATTGAGCCCCACGTCATTGTAATTGGGCTCCTTGCTCAGCAGGAAGCCTGCTTCTCCCTCTCCCACTCCCCTTGCTTGTGTTTTCTCTCTCTCGCTGTCTCTCTCTGTCAAATAAATAAAATCTTAAAAAATAAAGATGGCTATAAGAGAGACCTAGCACCTGACTGGATATGCGCCCCCCCCCAAAAAAAAAGAAGTGTTAACATTGACTTCGTAGTGTCATCGGGGAAACCTGGATGAAAGGTACATGGGAACCCAATGTATTTTTGCAATGTCTTGTGCATCTTAAACTGCTTCAAAGTAAAAAGTCAAAACAAAAAGAAAACATAAAAAGGAAAAGACTTCTTCAGGGTCCCAAGCTCAAATAGGGCCGAGGCACCATCGAAGCTGAGGAAGACTAGCCCCCGCTTCAGCAGGCAACAGTTGCTTAGCTCCAGTCTGTTGTTGCCACGAGGGAATGTGGCCCAGTGTGGACACAGCTTGCAAATTTTCAACAGAAGCTGGAAATCTGGAATGTAGATTATCTGTGGGAAACCTCTCAGCATTTCGGGTGTGTGCGACTAACTTAAAAACATTTTAATACCAAGTAGGTCTAAAAACTTATCTGTGAAAATCTCTCTTCTGCTGACCCCTGCTGTTGATTAGCCCTCTTGTTCTTCTGAGAACTTGAGAGTTGAGAGGAAATTGGAACTGCACATTGTAGCATCAGTCATAAATTTTAATCAGTTACAGGTTTACACAGAAAATGATGCATCTCCAGGGTCACGATAAATTATACTCACTCTTGGTAGCATGATTAGCGGTAGAGTGGCATGCTTGAGAATTCCTTCCCTTACATGGAGATTTGTTTAGGCTCAGCCAACAAAGGCTTTGTGTGTGTGCATGTGTGTGGGTGTGCGTGCGTGCACATGCGCATGTTCTAATTTCTCCATCTGCACAGCTGTCTCCACAAAGAACCCATTTACATTAATGGCATTGCTGTCGAAGTGTTTGAAATTTTATTTCTTTAAAAAATTTTTTTGTAATGGATTTCAAATGTTTTCTCTCTCTTCACAGCGATAACTCACAGGTGTTCCAAGCTGACATCTTAACTTCAGGAAATAATACAGCATTTATGGCACAACATTGTCTGGTAAGAAAATGCTTGCAGCAGCCTCATTGGCCAAGACTTGTGCTATTGGTCCTAACTAGTGGTCCTCAAACTTGAGTGTACACCTGGAACGCTTGTTAAAACAGAGTACTGGCCCTCGACCCCAGATTTTCTGATTCTGGGGGTCTAGGGTGGGGCCTGGGAATTTGCATTTCCAACAAGTTCCCAGTTTGAGAAACAGTGCTCTAAACATTACTGGAGGAAAAATAAATATGTTAACTACAGTTATGATTGCTTTGCTGCAGCTGCAGCAGAACTAACTTCTAAATCCCATCTGGATTTAACATTGATATTTGTTTTTATGTATGAGACCATCTGGCTTCCAATTTTTAAAAGAACATTCTAATTTTGAGAGGAAAATTTGCAAGCTCTCCTAAGAGTAGTTTTTAGGCTTGTACTTCAACTTTTATCTCGCATTTATCTTGAATTGAAAATAAGGTTTGTTTTTCATGGTGTTATAATGTAATCTCTAAATTATAGCTCTTATCTACTAATTATCCTGTAAACATAGGAAATATGCTTGTAGATCAGTAAATCGAAACGAACAAATGATTCAGTATATGAATCTTTTTATTGATGTGAAAATCATATAAGACACAGTTATGGGCACCTGGGTGGCTCATTCCTTAAGCATCTGCCTTCAGCTCAGGTCATGATCCCAGAGTCCTGGGATGGAGCCCCGCATCAGGCTCCCTGCTCGGCGGGAAGCCTGCTTCTCCCTCTCTCACTTCCCCTGCTTTTGTTCCCTCTCTAGCTGTGTTTCTGTCAAATAAAATCTTTAAAAAAAAGATACAGTTAACTATTTTAAAGTATATGATTCAGGGGCATTTCGTGCATTTACAATGTTGTTCAGCTACCACCTTTTTTTTCTTTCAAAAAGAAGACATCCTGGGGCGCCTGGGTGGCTCAAGTCTGTTGAGCATCCGATTCTTGATTTTGGCTCAGGTCATGATCTCAGGGATGTGAGAGCCAACCCCATGTCAGCTCCGTGCTGGGCATGGAGCCTGCTTGAGATTCTCTCTCTGCCCCTCCCCCATCCTCCCTCTCAGAAAACACACACACACACACACACACACACACACACACACACACACACACACCTTTGTCTTGTTCCCTAGGTGGAAAGCTTTCAGTCTTTTTTTTTTTTAAAGATTTTATTTATTTGACAGAGAGAAACACAGCGAGAGAGGGAACACAAGCAGGGGGAGTGAGAGAGGGAGAAGCAGGCTTCCCGCAGAGCAGGGAGCCCGATGCGGGACTCGATCCCGGATCTCCGGGATCATGCCCTGAGCCGAAGGCAGTTGCCTAACCAACTGAGCCACCCAGGTGTCCCAAGCTTTCAGTCTTTTATAATTGAGTATGATATTAGTTATAGGTTTTGGGAAATGCCTTATTGTGTTAGGGAAATTCCTTTTTTGTTCCTACTTACTAAGTATTTTTATCATGAAAGCCTGTTGAATTTTGTTTCAAATACTTTCTGCATCTGTTGAGATGATCATGTATTTTTTCCCCTTTGCTCTGTTAATATGATGTATGATACTAATTTTCTTATATTGAACCACCTTTGCATTCCTGGGATAAATCTCACTTGGTTCTGTTATATAATCCTTTGAATGTACTGTTAGATTTGGCTTGCCATTATTTTGTTGAGAATTTTTCCATATGTATTCACAAGGGACATTTTTCTGTAGTTTTCTTATAGTTTCTTCTTGTTTTCTTATATATATGCTGGTTTTGGTATCAGGGTAGTGCTGATCTCATAGAATGTGTTAGGAAGTGTTTCTCTAATTCTCTTTTTGGAAGAGTTTGAGTAGGATTGGTATTGATTCTTCTTTAAATGTTTGGTAAAATTCACCAGTGAAGCCATATCTGGTCCTAGACTTTTCTTTGTTGGGAGGTTTTGAAACAGATTCTATCTCTGTACTTGTTTACAGATCTGTTGGGATTTTTCTCTTTTCTCTTGAGTCAATTTGGTAATTTGTGTGTTTTTTAGGAGCTTGTTCATTTCTTCTTAATAGATTTCTCTTACATGGTTTTTTAGTGAAATGTTATAGCTTGGAACCCATTTTAAAATATTACATCCTAATCTTGAAACTTGATATTTTCCAGGGTGCCTGGGGGGTGTAGTCAGTTAAGAATCCAACTCAGTTTCAGCTCAGGTTGTGATCTTATGGGTCGTGGGATTGAGCCCCACGCTAGGCTCTGTGCTTAGCATGGAGTCCGCTTGAGACTTTCTCTCCCACTCCCCCACACTCATGCACTCCCTCACTCTAAAATAAATAATCATTTAAAAACTGGATATTTTCTTCTTTGTAGAATGGTATCCAATATTATTTCCACAAATGCAGTATTATACTGGGAAATTACTCCCAATTATACTGGGAAAAAGTTAGAATTGTTGTTTAAACAAAGCTTCCTTCTTCTGTTCATTCACTCATTTGCTCATTCATTTAACAGTATTTATTGAGCACTGCCTTGTCTATCAAAGATCTCCATACCTAGTCATTCTTTTCTACTTAGCCAAGTCAACACATTTTTTAAGGAATCGCCTATGTTTTAAGCCCTAATCTAGTTGCCAGAGAGACCTAACATACTATGAGGGGCAGAGGTAGGAAATGACCTCCCTTAGTTGAGATCTTACTAGTGTGTAGGAGTTAGCTAGCTTGGGATATGGATCATAGGATTCAGGTTTTAAAAAAAATGGCATGTGTGAAGGCCTGGAAACGGAAGGGAGTGCAGTGCGTCGAGAATAGAGTGTGTAGAGAATTTGAAAGAAGTGCATTCTAGCCAGTGTGGAAGTAAAGATGAAGCGGTGAGAGATGAGATTGGAGATGTGGATTAGTGCAAGATCTCATAGGGCCTTATGAGTCATGCTAAAGATTTTTCACTTTGTCCTCCTAAGGTCAGTGTGAAGCCATTGAAGAATTCTAAGTCTGTGATTGACATGACCAGATTTGCATCTTTAAAAGATTATCCTGGCTGCAGAATGGTAAGTAGATTGGAAATGGGCGAAAGGAGATGCGAGATGATCGCACAGGAGGCAAGTGCAGTGACCCTGGCTACTCTGATGGCCATGGGCGTGGAGAAGAGTGGGAGATTCATGAGATATTTGAAAGGTAGAATCAGTTGCTGATATATTTGATGGAGGGCAGGCCATGATGGTGGCAAAGTGACTGCTAGGCTTCTGACATGGACAGCTTATGGGTCTGGTAGGGCCACAGAAGAGGGGAGACTGGCAGAAGAGTGGATTTAGAGGGGAAGGTAAGTTTAGTGTTGGGCATGTTCAGTTTGAAGTTCTCTGGAATCTCTAGGTAGAGATGGTAATTATACTAGTTTGAAGCTCAGGATAGAGATCTGGGCTAGAGACACACATTTAGGCATCATCAGTAGATCGTTATTTAAAGCTATGGGAATGATTGATATGACCTATGGAGAGAGTATAAAAGGAAAAAAGAGGCTATAGGAAATAACTTTAAAGATCACTAGTAGTACCATGAAAATACAAGGAAAAGTATTAAGTCGTATGCTGTCAAGTGGTCAAACATGATAAAAACTGAAAGGTGTCCTTTGAGTTACCAAAATGGAGATTATTAATGAATTTCTTATATTCAAAAGCAAGTTCTTTGGAGAGAGGGGTGAGGTGAGATGAAGCCAGATTGGATTGGGCTGAAGAATGCCTGAGAAGTGAGGGCCTGTAAGTGGCATCACACCTTGGTTATTCGCATGCATGTTACCTTTCTATGCCTTAATTTCCTCTTCTGCAAGATAAGAATGCGGGTTTGTTGAAGTGAGTGCATTAATCAATTAAAGTATCTTAAAAAAACCTGGAAGAAAAAGAAAAACTTAGAGCACATAGCACAACAATGTGAATATACTTAACATCACTGCACTGGTACCTTTAAACATGGTTAACATGGCAAATTTGATGTTATGTGTATTTTGTGACCGTCTAAAGAAAAAAAATGCAGGATGCCTGGGTGGCACAGTCGGCTGAGTGTCTGCCTTTGACTCAGGTCATAATCCCAGGGTCCTGGGATCGAGCCCCATATTGCTTCACCCTCTCCCTCTTCCCCTCCCCACTGCTCATGTGCTCTCTCTCAAAAAAAAATAAAGAAAAAAATGCTTACAGCATATAAAAAATCAGCATAAAGCACTCAGCACAGTACTGACACACACTAAGTGCTCAAGAGGTACTAGATATTTTATTAGCAACAGTACATATAGAGCAGAAACATGTACCGGGCAGCTTTTTAAATGCATGATTTTCCTTAGGAATTCTAGGCTCTTAATTGGCATAAGGGTCAATTTAAGATAATACATGTTTCAAACAAACCGTCTTACAGAACGGTTGTGTTTGGCAGAACTGACGTCATTCACACTAACTTGATGATGGGAGTTTCAAGACTTAGTGATTTGGCTTGCTGTAACAGCATAATGCATAGGCTTTTATTTTGCTCGAAGTATCACTTCATTATTATTTTAAGACTTACGTAGGTTGATACTTGCTTTCAGGATAAATAAGCTGAATTGTTTGGGAGAGTGACATGATAATTAGAATGCTTTCGGCAGAAGTTACAAAATAGAAACATCATTTTTTTTAAAAATACACATATTGTTGAGTGGTAACATGAATCCTAAGTGTAAGAGTCCTTTCCCATTCTAGACTGTCCTTAAAATTGGTGCCGCAGGAACTCAGACTTCATAGAGACAGAAAGTGGAATGGTGGTTGCCAGGGGCTGGAGATGGAGGTGGAATGAGAGGGATTTAGTGGGTATAGAGTGTTGGTTTTGCGAGATGAGTAGAGTTCTGGAGATTGGTTGCACAGCACTATGAATATACCTAACACAACTGAACTGTACACTTAAAGTGGTTAATATGGCAAATTTTATGTGTATTTTATCACAATTAATTTTTTTTAAAATCAGGACAGCTTTTCATGTAGTTCAATATAGGTAAAAGTGTTTTAGAAAAAAAATTACAGTGGTAGAGGGCATGAAGAACCGTCGGTGCCTTTTAACATGCAGATAAAGATCCACATTTCCAATCCTTGTAAAAATCTGCTCTCTCACAATTATTTTCTCAATTAAGCTCCAGTAGTTTGCTCCACACTCTCAGAAAAAATACTCCACTCCACTTCTGATGAGCAGAAACCCGAAGCCGCCTTCTGACAGTGGGGACCGTGTCTTCCCCTAATTATCCCTTTGCTGTATCTCCTAAGAACTGCAGGGTTGGCCTGCCTCTTCTCCACTCTTCACTAGGAATTCTCTTCCTGGCATCACTGTTGAATTTGGGGTGGCCACATCTCTTTTTCATCTCTACCCCCTCCTACTCCAAGGAAAGCAGGAGAAATGTTTCATCTTCCCGTCAGAAATGATTGTGCTCTTCTTGAGCACTTTGTCCCTTTTAATTTCATGGCTACTGATATTTATCTGATTAGGTTTTGCTCTTCATGTGGCAACTACAAACTAAACTTAGCTTATGGCCCACCCAGTAGTAAGTGTATAATACATTCCTGGCCCTGCTGTGTGTTCTGTCTTGCTAGCCTACATTCAGTTCGTGTTCAGTCATTGCAGGAACTAGGCAGAGGCTCTTTGCAAGGGCAACCATCAGCTTGGAGAAGTCACTAGATGTGTTGGAAACAATGTCCTTCTCCAGTTCAGTCTTGTATATTTCCTTGAAAACTGTTAATTTCCTCTGGCATCTAATTGGCCCTGGAGCATATGAGCTCAGTAAGGGAGTGCTCATCAGTCCTCAGCACCTTTATGGGAGAGGCTTTCAGCTTGGAAGCCTCATATTGAGCAGGTGTTTTGAGTAGACCCCAAATCGCCTTCTCCAGGTGGCCAGGCAGCCAGGCAGGGCAGAGTTCATTGCTGATGCAGGTTCGTTTTTGGTCCTTGTCTGTTAGGTGAAGGCAATATTCTGTCCATCCTCATTGCCGTGGTTGGTCAGTATGTTGATGACAGTGACCTCATCCACAACTTTAGCCTTGATGCTATTTCAATATTTAAAGCATTACACTTGACATCAAAGTTGATGTATGTTTTGACTGGCCTGTATGCATTTGGGGGTGTAGAGTGGTCACCCTCCAAGCGGAGTTTGCACAGAGCTCGTGAACAGTGGCCATTTTGATAGATACTGGCCCATAAGCTGAAAACTGCGAGCATCCCCAGATGCAGAGCCAGAATGTATTTTTTTAGATTATAAAGAAAAAAAAATGGAGCGCCTGGATGGCTCAGTCGGTTGAGCATCCAGCTCTTGGTTTCGGCTCAGGTCATGATCTCAAGGTCATGAGATCAAGCCCTCAGCACAGAGTCTGCTTGAGAGATTCTCCCTCCCCCTCCCCCTCTGCTCTTCCCCTCACTTGTGCGCTCTCTGTCTCTCAAATAAATAAATATAATCTTTACAAAATTATAAAGAAAAAAATACCCAAACTGCAAAATAGTATGCGCAGTAGGATCGAGGTCTAGAAAAAGAAACACTGAGATATTTACTATGGTCATCTCTGGGTGGTGGGTGCTGCTTTTTTTTCCCCCAATAATTATGTTTTATACTGTGCATGTATTGCTTTATAATGAGAAAAAAGTAAGCCAGCTTCTGTTGAAAGAAAGATCAGGATGAATATGTGGGGCACAGAGGGTTTTTAGGGCAGTGGAACTATTCAGTATGATACTATAATGATGGATATGGGTCATTATACATATGTCCAAACCTATAGAATGTATAACATGAAGCGTGAACTCCAGTGTGAACTATGAACCTTGGGAGATAATGACGTATCAGTGTAGGTTCATCTATCATAACAGTTTACCACTTTTGTTCAGCTTTTGACAGTGGGGGAGGCTGTGCTTATGTGAGAGCAAAGGAAATCTTTGTACCTTCTGCTCAATTTTGCTGTGAACATAAAACTGATCTAGAAAATAAAGTCTATTAAAAAGTAAATTAAAGGATCATGGGGAAAAGAATTAAGAATGCTAGGTAGCAAGGAATAGATATCTAAGTCTTGTAAAGCTACCATGTATAATTCTAGTTGTTGTTTGTATGTCATTAAACATTAAATTCTAGAACTATTTGATGATGGTGGTGATAATGGTGATAGTGGTAGTAATAGTTACGGTTGACTGGGCACATACTATGTGCCAGGCGCTATATGAAGCATATTACATGCATTATCACCATTACCATATTTCATACAAAGGGGCGCTTGAAAGAGGAACTTTTGTTACATCGTTCATAGCACTGTTCTATATAGCAACAAATCATATGCCCAATACAAACCTTCTATGCAAGTTTTATGGAGAATTTTGCTGACTTGTATGATAAGGGTCATCTAGTAGCCTTATCGATTTGAATTAGGAATTTTATTTTTTTTAAACTGTGTATTTTTTTTTGAGAGAGAGAGTGTGTGTATGTTTGTGTGTATGTGTGAGGAGGAGAGCTGCAGAGGCAGAGGGAGAGAGAATCCTAAGCAGGCTCCCCACCCAGCACAGAGCCTGACATGGGGCCGCATCTCACAACCCTGAGATCATGACCTGAGCCAAAATCAAGAGTTAGATTCTTAACCAACTGAACTACCTAGGTGCCCTGAATTAGGAATTTTCTTGAAATGTCAACCCTGGAACATGATTAGTAAGGCTAGTCTGCATTTCCGACCAGTCAGCAGTCATTATCTGCCTGATACCTCCTTCTTCATACCCATCCTCTGGATAGAGCCTGAACCAGGCTCAGGGCCAATGAATATGTGAGTATGTCTCTTCCAAAGTTAAATAGACAGTGCTGTTAGGTATAATCTGCTCATCTATGTATACCAAAGTAGATAGTTTTGCCACAGTTCAATTTTTTTTAGTGTGGCATTCAAGGCTTTCCAGCATCTTCACCCTCTTGGCCTCAGAACCTTCTATCCCTCCAGATATACCTTGCATTGCACTCATACCGGACTAACAACCTTTCCTAAAACATGTTTCCTAAAACATGCCTAGCACTTTCCCTTTTCTCTTACTTATGCTGTCAAACTCTTTGCCCTATGAGGCCCAACTCACACCACCACCTTGTGCCTTACCTGTCTCCCATCTCCAACTCCCTGAGCCCATTCACTTAATCATTGCTTTTTATCCCCATCCCACTTTGCCTCCATTTGACACTCATTTCCTTGTCTCTTAAATCATAATTAGCTCTCATGTCTGGACTGTAAGGTGTCTGTGGGTAATAACTATGCTTATTTTTCTTCTAATCTCTCTTTCCCCTCTGAGTAGAAAAACAGTTTCTTAAACATAATAAGGGTCCAATAAATATTGAAATACTTAAGAGTTAGCCCTATTTTTCTGACAGTGACTTGTTTTGATAAAGTAATTATGTCTCATTGTCCAATGTAATTTAAATGTAGTGAATTTTCAGTGATCCTCATATGAATTTTCCATCAATATTTCTGCAACCTTGGCTGTTTCCCCCACCTAACAAATGATTAGAAAAAACAAACTTGTTTTAATACTTTCTTAAGCAAAATGTAACTAGTGAAGGAAAATGCTCCTTAAAGAGTCACATGATACATTTTAAAATCTAATAAAAATTCACACTAGCTATATCCTAAAAATACTTCTGTATCCAACACACCTTTTTGAGCACTCATCTTCTCCTCGCACACCAACTCATTCCTCTTACTGCCTTTCCTGGCTACCACCCACCCATGGGTTTCAGCTAGGAACCTCAGACCAATCTTGAGCTCTTTTCACCCTTTCATTCTTTTTTTTTTAAAGATTTTATTTCTTTTTAAATTTTTTATTGCTTTAGATAGAGAGCAATGTGCAAGTGCAGGGCGGGAGGCAGAGGGAGCAGGAGAAAGAGAATCTTAAACAGGCTCTGTGCTTAGCTCAGAGCCCCACACAGGGCTTAATCCCACAACCTGAGATCATGACCTAAGCCAAAATCAAGAGTTGTATGCTCAACAGACTGAGCCACCCAGGCGCCGCTAAGGATTTTATTTTTAAGTAATCTCAACTCTCAACATGGGGCTCGAACTCACAACCCTGAGATTAAGAGTCACGTGCTCTACTGACTAAGCCAGCCAGGCACCCCTCTTTTTACTTTCTCATCATTTCTTCAGTCCACCTCCTTGTCTTCATCCTGCCCTTTTCCATTCAGACTCTCATTATCTCTTACCTACCCTTTGATCCTGCTTCTAGTCCCTCTTCCCTCCACTCTCAGTTCTGCATATGCTGCTAGGGTTGTCTTTCTAAAATAGATATGATCTTGTTTAAAATACTTTTGAGTTGGGACACCCGGGTGGCTCAGTTGTTAAGTGTCTGCCTTTGACTCAGGTCCTGATGCCTGGGTCCCGGGACCGAGCCCTGCTTCAGGTTTCCTGCTAAGTGTGGAGCCTGTTTCTCCCTCTCCCTCTACAACTGCTTGTGTTCCCTCTCTTGCTGTGTCTCTCTCTGTCAAATAAGTAAATAAAACATTTAAAAATGAAATAAAATACTTTTGAGGTTTTTTTTTTTTAAGATTTTATTTATCTATTTGACAGAGAAACACAGCTAGAGGGAGCACAAGCAGGGGGAGTGAGAGGGAGAAGCAGGCCTCCTGCCGAACAGGGAGCCCCCACACAGGGTTTAATTCCAGGACTCTGGGGTCATGACCTGAGCCGAAGGCAGACACTCAATGACTGAGCCACCCAGGCGCCCCAATACTTTTGAGTTTTAAGAACTCAGAAGGATCTATGCTTTAGCTTTTCCAATTGGGCTCAAAAGGCTAAAGTCCAAAATCTGGTTTCAGCCAAATTTCCTCAAATTTGCTTCCTTTCATGCCCTGTCATGTACCAAATGTCAGCGACCCTGAATCTCTCTGTTCCCTAAATATGCCTCTGCCTGAGTATCTCTTCCCAGTCCCTGAAATACTCTGCTTCCTCTTCCCTGGCTATCAGATTCCTACCTTCCTCTGTGAAGCCTTCCCCAGAACCCCAGACAGAGATATAGTCTCTGTGTTTGACTTCGCACAAATCATAACTTGTTCTAGCATTGATCTATGGCCTCATTTTTCCTACCTACACTTTGAATTTCTCAAGGACAGGAAAATGTTTTATTTCTCTTTGCGTCTTCAGGGTCTTGCACAGTGGTTTACCTCATTAAGTATTTCTGAATGCACAACTCATTATGCACTTAAGATGTACTGTAAAAGTGAGATATGGTAGATTCATTATCTTGCATTTCAAGAAATAACCAGGATACTGTTTTTTTTAAGATTTTATTTATCTATTTGACAGAGAAACACAGCTAGAGGGAGCACAAGCAGGGGGAGTGAGAGGGAGAAGCAGGCCTCCTGCCGAACAGGGAGCCCCCACACAGGGTTGGGGTACTTTTCAAGCCTCATTTTCACACTTAGCTTTAAATCCCTCCATTCTTTCATTCCCCTCTTGTGTGGGTCCTCATAAGCTTTGCAGTAAGACAGAACAGGAGAAAATAGTCTTAATGACAGGTATCTGAACGAGCAAGAGAAAATGTACTGAACTGCTTGGAAGTGACTGCCTTAAGTCATTTCATATTATAGTATGCTTTCTTCAGCTGGGTTCTAAGATATGTGGTGGGGTTATCTTGTTTGTTTTTTGCAAGGTAAAACTGGCAAGAAAAAATGAGGTGATTTTAAGATCCAGTGCCTTGGGCAAGGGAAAGTAGAGATAAACAAAATGTTCTGTTGATGTTCTGCCCAGTAGCTCTTATGTTAACATTTATTTTGTTCTGTTCTGTGTGTGTGTGTGTGTGTGTGTGTGTGTGTGTGTACACAAACTTTTGATTAGTATAATTTTCATCACAATTTTGATTGGTATAATTTTCATCACAGTTTTGATTGGTATAATTTTCAGTCAAGAGTCAGTTGGGTCTTTTATTATTTCTTTAATTTTAAACTTAACTAAAACTGTTGCTAACATGCATCAGGTATTCAGACATTTTAGGTAATTCAGCATTGACTTAATGTTTAGAAATAATCAGAAGCATTAAAGCCAGCCTGACTTCTATTTATTTTTTTTTATTAAAGTATGATTAGCATTCAGTGTTATGTTAGTGTCAGGTATTGACTTTTATATCTTAAATTTCAGTTTTTGCCACCTTCTCCCATCCCTAGCCGTGCTTCCTTTGGTCGTCTTCATCAAATCAAACAGGTGAGAAGACTTTCAAAACCAATAGCTGTTCAGTAAAAGAAAAACAAAACTATTTTTCTTTAAAAAAATACCTGTGGTTCAGTAATTCCTAATGAGGTCACATGTGATTCTGTTTCTAATTCCAGGAATGGTTTCTCTAAAACAAAAACAACTAAGGAGTCCTATATTTCTTTGGGTTATTACCTGTTTTAATAAACTGATAGTTTCCAGAAAGATGATATACTCTTCTGCCTTGTTCTGTCTTGAATCTGGCCCCTTTCGGAGATTGCAAAGAAACAAGATTATTAATTTTTAGATTCATAATGACCATAATTATCATGGTTTTTTTTAAACCTTCAGGTGAAGAATGTTTTTTGACAAATGAAATGGCCTTTATGCTACCATTTTGTGTTATTTCTTAGTGATCTGAGTTCAGGGACACATTGTACCTCACTGGCTTATGTTTTGTGCAGGCCTGTGTGTGTGTGTGTGTGTGTGTGTGTGTGTGTGTGTGTGTGTTTAAAAGCAAATGCCTAATACACAGTTAAACCTTTTAATTATCCAAGGATTAGCCACAGAACGCAAAAGATCAAATCACCACTCCACCACAGGTGGTAGGATTTTTCTGACCCAACTACAAGCAGACTTTTGTTCAAGGGGGGCTTAACTGTTATGAAGCACTTATTATTCACTTAGCACTAAAATAGGTACTTTACATCTATGCTCTCATTTTATCTTACAACATAAGATCAGAAACTAATGACAGGAAAAATTTAGTAATTTACCCAATGTTCACAGTTAGTGAATGTCAGAGCCAGATTTACCCCCAAATTACTGGATTCCTTTCCAGCTACCCTTTCCACATTTCAGTGGCCCAAAAGCCACAGTATTGAATGAGCCTGGTGTTTAGGACTCCAACTCCTGCTTCCTTTCCCACTCGCCCTCTCACACCATGGCTTCACTAAAGCCCAGCCTGTAATCCAGTAACAAACAAGTATGGTAAAAAGATTCTTTTACTTTTTATTAGATAAAACATTCTTACTCTCTTTGAGAGTATGGAGCTCTTTTTGAAGTTCTTAATGAAAGAACCTAAAATTGGTAGGTAAGAGGACCTCTGGTTTATCTGTGCGGTTGCTTTGTTGCTTCCCCTAAATGAGATCAGTACTTCAAAATTTGATTGCATGTTGGGCGCCTGGGTGGCTCAGTGGGTTAAAACCTTTGCCTTCAGCTCAGGTCATGATCTCAGGGTCCTGGGATCCCGTCCCTCATCGGGCTCTCTGCTCAGCAGGGAGCCTGCTTCCTCCTCTCTCTCTGCCTGCCTCTCTGCCTACTTGTGATCTCTCTCTCTGTTTGAGTGCATGTTGCTGTTTGATTGTGAAGCTTGAAATCAAGATAAATTTTTGAAAATTGATTACATGTTGCTATTTGACTATGGAGCTTGAGACCAAGAAAATTTTAACTGGTCAGCAAATTATAAAGCAGTCTATTTCCATAGTGACAGAATATGTGTTACACATATTTAAAATGAAACACAAGTAGAAAGTGAATTAATGGGAAAACAGAAATAATATTACCTTTCAATCTGGGTACTGATTGAATGGAATATCAAGACTTATTTTTAGCAGCTTAATGGTGGATAGATATCAGAAATTGCATATTTCTTTATATGCATCCTTTCTTTTGAAAGAGAGAGAAATAGAGAAAGAGCAAATGAACGGGGGTCAGTGGGGGGGGGGGGGGGGGGGGGGGGGGTTGAGGGGCAGAGGAAGAGGACGAGAAAAAGTCCCAAGCAGGCTCCATGCCCAGGGCAGAGCCCAACACAGGGCTCAGTTTCAAGACCCTGAGATCATGACCTGAGCTAAAATCAAGAGTCAGACGCTTAACAGACTGAGCCACCCAGGCACCCCTCTTTATATCCATTCTTTTTTAAAAAATTTTATTTATTTACTTGACAGAGAGAGATCACAAGTAGGCAGAGAGGCAAGCAGAGAGAGAGGAGGAAGCAGGCTCCCTGCTGAGCAGAGAGCCCGATGCAGGCCTCAATTCTAGGACCCTGGGATCATGACCTGAGCCGAAGGCAGAGGCTTTAACCCACTGAGCCACCCAGCTGTCCATATGCATTCTTTAACCGTGATTTCTTTTTAGCTATTGAATTTATTAACCTTTTGGGAAGGAGGATGCCTGAAAGTAAATCTCTGATCTCTTCTTACCCACAAACACTCAGTATGAATCTCTGAGAAGGACTTTTCTTACATAATTACAGTGCCATCATTACCTCTAGCAAAATTAAGTTATTCTTTAATGTCATCTAATAACTAGTCCATGTTAAAATTCTCACTTTTCTCAAAAATGTCTTTTTTACTGATTCAAATGTGTTCCAACCATGATCTATCAGGTCTCTCTTTTTTAAGATTTTATTTATTTATTTGAGAGAAAAAGAGAGCATGAGGCAGGGGAGAGGCAGAGGGAGAAGCCAATTCCCCACTGAGTGGGGAGCCTGATGTGGGGCTCCATCCCAGGATCCTGAGATCATGACCTGAGCTAAAGGCAGACATTTTTTTTAAGATTTTATTTATTTATTTGATAGAGAGAAATACAGCCAGAGAGGGAACACAAGCAAGGGGAGTGAGAGAGGGAGAAGCAGGCTTCCCGTTGAGCAGGGAGCCCGATGTGGGGCTCGATCCCGGGTGTCCGGGATCATGACCTGAGTCGAAGGCAGTCGCTTAACCAACTGAGCCACCCAGGTGCCCCTCAGCTCTCTTTTATTTAAAACATTCCCTTCCCCTCTTGTTTTTTGTTCCATGCCACTTATTTATTGAAGAAACCAGGCCATTTTTCCTGTAGACTGACTGCCCCGCATTTTGATTCTCCTTCCATGCAATGTTGAATATATTCTTTTGTTCCCTGCATTTCCTATAAACTGATTTTCTTTTACTTTTAAATAAAGACACAACTCAAGTCAGTATTAGGTTCTGGGTCAACATTTAAGTCAGTGTATGATTTAAGTTGCCCCTTTCCTAGCAGGCAGTCAGTGGATAATTTCTTCTCAACTGGGGCTGGTAGCTGTTTTCTAGGTATTAGGGAGCTTGAGAAAATGACGTTGGAAGTTAATTTTCTATCCCCCCCAGCTTTATTGATATGTAATTGACATATAACATTGTTTAAGTGTAAAGTGCACAACATGATGATTTAGGTATATATCATGAGATGATGACCATGGAAGTTAATATTCTTTTTTTTTTTTTTTAAGATTTTATTTATTTGACAGAGAGGGAACACAAGCAGGGGGAGTGAGAGAGGGAGAAGCAGGCTTCCCGCCAAGCAGGGAGCCTGATGTGGGGCTCGATCCTGGGTCTCCAGGATCATGACCTGAGCCGAAGGCAGTCGCTTAACCAACTGAGCCACCCAGGCACCCCGGAAGTTAATATTCTAAACACATAGTACTTCCTAAGTATTCAGGAACTATTCTTTTTATGTAATTTGCCTTTCCTAGTAACAATCAAGTTTATGTTTGAGCTTTTAGTTCCCTATCCCAAAACTCTAAATATATGTAACCACCCTGCTGAAATAGTTTGTGTATGAGTTTGCTAGGGCTGCCACAACAAAGTGCCACAAACGGGGGGCTCAAACAACAGAAGTTTAGTTGCTCACAGCTCTGGAGGCTGACGTGTGAAATCAAGGTGTTGGCAGGATTGGTTTCTTCTGAGGGCTGTGAGAGAAGCATCTATCTGTTCCATGCCTCTGCCCTTGGCTTGTAAATATAAATACATATAAAAATTCACATTCAGCTGGTGTTTTCCCTACATATATGTCTGTCTCCTTTTTTTTACAAGGACATACTGACTTAGGGCCCACCCTCATCACCTTATCCTAACTTGATTACCTGTGTGAATACCCTCTGTCCAAATAAAGTCATATTCTGAGGCACTGAGGGTTAGGACTTCAACATACTAGATGTTAGGGGAACACAGTGCCACCATACCAGTTCGTTCACAGTATATGGTTCTATAACTTTATCTTTATTTCCTGCCTTGTTCAGTAGGATATAAAATCACTGCTACCCAGTAAGACAATGACTTTTTTCTGCAATGCCTTAAGCAGCATCAGTCAAATTATCTACTTAACATATTACCGCTGTATTTCTACCATCTCTTCCTTTTATATCTTCGTAAATGTAAACTTTAGCAACACCCATTACAGTCTTTGTTTTATCTTACCTGGTTTGGATAGATTAAACTGAGTTTAGACACAAATGTAAGGGAACTGTATGAAACAAAGCTTTTAGAATAGATGATGCCAAGAAGCACAGGGCATGATTCGGATAGGGGCCATTTAGATTCCACAGTTTAGTTTCCACAGTCTGGGAAAGTGGAGACATTAGATTTCAGTGATAGGTTTTTCAGTTTTCCTTGAAACCTGCTAAGTACGTTGTCTTTTTTATGAAGAGATGTTTAATTTAATCTTAGTTTACAAATCATTTCATTCTTTCAGCAAGCATTTGTTAAGCACTATGCTTTCACTGGGCAACTAACCTCTTTCAGGCATACTCACCTTCAGAGAGCCCAAGTGGCTAACTTACTATTTCCATTTTTACCTTGGAGCCTAAAAACCCGAAAGCTAAGTTTAGTGCTCAAGTGCAACAACTTTCCTTAACCTAGGAAACCTAGGTTTCTAATGTACAGTACTCTTTGCCCTTGATGGTTGCATGGCTCTTCACCTTGTTTTAACAATGGTATTTCATTATAAGCACCTCATAGCCGTTTTGGAAATAGGCACGATATAAACGATAAAAGAGTCAACCTGCTTTTACTAACAACCCTCAAAATGCTGATGTTGGCTAATGCTCCAGCTTTCAAAGGGAGGAACAATAGGCAAAATCCTGTCCTACTTTGGGAAAAATTGCTCTTGTTGGTTGAGTAAATTATAAAAATACTCTGAGCGTCTCACTACAGGAAAACACCTACATAAGTATTAAATGGAAGGACTATACTAACCTTACATTTTGTTGAAAAAATTTACTGGTATTCCATTGTTTTAAAAGACTAACTTCTTCAACTTCCCTTCCCAATTTCCCTCATGTTCCATAATGACATCAAAATAATTCAAAGCTCTAGGTTCACCTTCAGTTCTTCCTTATTTTTCTCCTGTATCTAATTAGGCATCTAATCCTATTAATTCTTCCTGGACAACATCCTTTCTGTTCCCACTTCCTTCTGTCCCTTGGGTCCAGATTGCCCTAATACTATTCTGAGAGATTTCCTGTCTCTGCCAGTATAATTCAACTTCTGCAACCAACACCAAGATAACTTCTCAAAGACATCATTTCTACCTTTTTCTCCCCTGTGCAAGAAGTTATAATGGCTTCCCATTACCTATTGAATGGGAGGAAGAATAAGAATAGCTAGATTATAGTGAGTGCTTACTTACATAGGTTGCCAAGCACTATGGAAAAGAACTGTACACCCGCCACATTATCCTCAGTTCTTACCATCATCTTCATGTGGAGGAGGAGACTGAGGCTCAAGTTCAGTCACTTGCCTAGGGTCACACAGGTAACAAGTTACAGAGCTGAGATTCAACGTGATTCTGTTTGGCTCCAAAGCTTGTGGTCCTAACAGCTATGCTGTTCTGCCCAAACTCTTTAAGCTCAAACCCTTCCGTTATTTAAGATCCTAGAACTTTGGCCCTATTTTACCTGTCCAGTTTTAGTTCTCATTATTACTTCATAGTACAAACTCTGTTTCAGTCAAGCTAGTCTCACAACCCAAAACCTGCCGTGTTCTTTCCTTCTAGGCTTTTGCTCACATGGTTCCATCTGCTTCGAATACCTTCACCTTCGCCCTCTGTTTGTCCAGATTTTAAACCACTTTCATGGCCGAGGTCACATTTTTTTAATCTATTTATTAAGATTTTACTTATTTGTCAGAGAAAGAGAAAGCACAAGCAGGGGGAGTGTGGCAGGCAGAGGGAAAATCAGGCTCCCTGCTGAGCAAGGAGCCTGATCATGACCCCAGCCAGATGCAGATGCTAAACCGGCTGAGCCACCCAGGCGTCTCCTAGATCACATTTTAATTCACACAACTTTTCTATTCCAGACTACCCGTAGCGTGTATTGTTTATATTGGCAGTAATATTTCAACTCTTTTTTTTTTTTTTTTTTTTTTTTTTTTTTGAGGAGGGTGACTTCTTTATTGCTTTAGAGGTGGGGGTAGGTGCTCAGGAGCTCTTGGTGGGGCGGGCCCGCTTCCTCTTCACCATCACAGGCTTCTGGCTGCGCAGGATGGCACTGGCTCTGCGAATGGCAGCCATGCGCAGATCGGGGCGGTATTTGTTCTTGCGGATCATGTGCCGGACACTGCTGAGAGTGGCCCGAGCATTCTTGTTGATGGTGGTCCGCACATAAGAGGTGGCAGGTTTCCGCTGGCCGGATCTGCGCTTCATGACCACCACGACGCCTTTGCCGTCGGACGCGGGCTCCACGCCCACGGTCTTGCGGTGAATCAGCCCGTTGTAGCGGAATGAGTTGCGAGCCTTCAGGTTGTTGGGCTCAGTGCTGTAGGTCTGCTTGTTCCTCTTAATCAGGAAGCTGGAGCAGTTCCGCACGACCATCCACTGCAGGTGGGCGGACATAGCGACGGAGGCTCTTCTCGCAGTGGCAGCCGGAGACGGAAAGAGTATTTCAACTCTTTTGATCATACACTGCATCACTACAAAATTTTTTAGCACATCCTTCCAATATACGTAAATAATGTATCCTTCCAATACGTGATGGACATATACTGCCAAGCTAGAATATAATGTGAATCTTTGAGTATATGCAAAATACCAATATAAAAAGGATGGGCTAAAGATGAAATGATGTTTTTGGAACATTTTAAATTGTATTTTATTAGCTACAGGTCATTATTGAGAGTGAATATGAGTTCATATTTCAAGTAGTCTTCGTGATTTAAAATGATTTTAGCCAGTGCCTTGATAGAGATTAGCTCAGCATTGTGTTTTCACAAGAAGGTGGCAGGTGATGTGTGCTGTGCTGGGTAGGAGCTTCACCTTTGCCATTTTCTTGTCATTCGCTTAGACTTGTGTTACATATCTTCTGTCCTACATTTCTTTATAGAAATCTTGTTAAGATA
Organism: Spilogale gracilis; assembly: GCA_004023965.1. Taxonomy (NCBI): domain Eukaryota; kingdom Metazoa; phylum Chordata; class Mammalia; order Carnivora; family Mephitidae; genus Spilogale; species Spilogale gracilis. The sequence continues at coordinate 52,876 of PITA01005295.1, forward strand.
CTTGTCTATTCTGTGGAACTCAGTTTAATTAAAACTAGATAATATATCCATATGGTCACCTAACTTGTACTTAGTTATAATTACCTAAAGACCAAAAACATGCTGGCGTTTTGCAAGATCTTGGGATCTTGGCACCTGTGTCAAGCTGTAGACTATTAGCAAGCCTTCATTTCTTATTATCTTAGATTTTAAAATATATAAATTGAATTTCTGTATTTTTCTTTTTGCTTCTCAGTGGATCACCTTGTATACTTCCTAGGCTATGATCATGCTTACTTTGGAGAGCACCAACTTAATGTATATAAAACTTGTCTCTCAAATGTGATTCTGGGTCATTTTAGGAAAAGCTCATCCTCTTATTTCCTGTTCCCCATAATATTTAGCACCATATCTGCCCAGCACTATCCTATATACTTTATTATATGTGAAATACGCTTTTAAAAATACTAGGATGAATTTGGACTATGCAATTTCTTAAAGCCATTTCAACCATTTTTAAGAGTACAATTCAGTGTTATTAAGCACATTCACAATGTTGAAAAACCATCGTCACTTCACATTTCCAGAAAGTTTTCATCATGCCAGACAGAAGCTCCATTTCCATTCAGCAGTAACTTCCTATTTAACCTCAATATCCTGTAACCTTATTCTACTTTCTGTCTCTGTGAAGATCTGACTATTCTAGGTACCTCATAAAAGTGGCATCATACAACACTTGTTCTTTTGTGTTTGTTATTTCATTTAATATAGTGTTTGCAGTATTCATCCATATTGTAGCATGTGTCAGAAAACTTCATTCCTCTACATGGCTAAATGATAAGTCCATTGTATGTTTATATCACATTTCTTAATCCATTCACCTGGTGATGAACACTTGGGTTGTTTCTACCTTTTAGCTATTGGAAATAGTGTACCTAATTAACATTGGTGTATAAGTACCTGTTTGAGTCCCTTTTTTAATACTTTTGGTTATATACCTAGGAACAGGATTGTGGATCATATGGTAATTCAATGTTGAACTTTTTGAGAAACCATCAAATTGTCTTCCACAGAGTCTGTACCATTTTACATTCCCACCAGCAATGTATAAGAGTTCCAATTTCTCCACATTCTCACCAACACTTGTTATTTTCTATATGTTAAAATAATAGCTATCCTGGGGGCATCTGGGTGACTCAGTTGGTTAAGTGACTGCCTTCGGCTCAGGTCATGATCCCGGAGACCCGGGATCGAGTCCCACATCGGGCTCCCTGCTCAGCTGGAAGCCTGCTTCTTCCTCTCTCAGTCCCCCTGCCTGTGTTCCCTCTCTGGCTGTGTTTATCTCTGTCAAATAAATAAAAATATTTTAAAAAAATATTACGTTTTCGGGCGCCTGGGTGGCTCAGTGGGTTAAAGCCTCTGCTTTCGGCTCAGGTCATGATCTCAGGGTCCTGGGATTGAGGCCCGCATCGGGCTCTCTGCTCAGCAGGGAGCCTGTTTCCTCCGTTCTCTCTCTGCCTGCCTCTCTGCCTATTTGTGATCTTTCTCTCTGTCAAATAAATAAATAAAATCTTAAAAAAATATTACGTTTTCCGGGCGCCTGGGTGGCTCAGTCGTTGAACGTCTGCCTTCGGTTCAGGATAGAGCTCCGCGTCAGGCTCCCTGCTTGGTGGGAAGCCTGGTTCTCCCTCTCTCACTCCCCCTGCTTGTGTTCCCTCTCTAGCTGCCTTTATCTCTGTCAAATAAATAAATAAAATCTTTTAAAAAATATTACATTTTCCAATTCATCAACACAGGTATCTTTCCATATGTGGGCTATTTTTTATTTATTTTTTAGCATTTTATTTATTTATTAGAGAGAGAGTGCAAGAATGAGTGGGGAAGGGCAAAGAAAGGGAGAAACCGACTCCCCACAGAGCAGAGAGCCCAAACATGGGCCTTGATCCCAGGACCTCAGGATCATGACCTGAGCCGAAGGCAGGCGCTTAACTGACTGAGCCACCCAGGTGCCCCTGTGGGTTATTTTTTAAATAACTATTTATGTGAGAAATGGTTCTTGCATTTGTAAGAAGAAAAAAGGCCAAGTAATATGGTAAAGTACAAAGAAAGAAAGAACAAATTACCCTAAATCTCACTACTCATTGATAAGTGCTGTGTACTTTTTAGTGAACATCCTTCAGATTATCTCGTTTATAATTTTACATTGATAGCATCTGAGTTTTTTGTCCTACTTAATATGTAATACGTGTTTTTCAATGTCAATGACTAGATTTAAATCATGTTTGTACATAGGGGCGCCTGGGTAGCTCAGTCGGTTAGGTGTCTGCCTTCAGCTCAGGTCATGATCCCAGAGTCCTGGGATTGAGTCCCACATTGGGCTCCCTGCTCACTGGGGAGTCTGCTTGTCCCTCTCCGTCTGCCCCTATCCCCTTCTCATGCATGCTGTCTTTCTCAAATAAATAAATAAAATCTTTTTAAAAAAATAAATCATGTTTGTACCATCATGTAGTTAAACCAATACCGATAGACATTTAGTTTGCTTTGGACTCTAATATTTATTTATTAATATCATAGTATTAATGGTAGGAAAACTAATATAATGATAAATGTTTGGTGTTTGCTCTTTTGAAAGAAGAAAGCTGCAGAGTTTTTCATCCGAAAAGTTTCTGCTTCTGCATATTTGATGTACTATAATGCATTAGTAATGGATCTTTGGTGTAGTAGGTGTAACAGTTAAAAGTAGAGAACTAGACACTTGTTTAGAGATTTGTTTATACCCTGGCTCTTCTATAGCCCTGTGAATAATAATAAAGGTACAGCCAAATGAAATAATTTTGTAAAACCATAGAATCTGGTATTCATTTATTCTCACGTTCTGCCTTTCAGGAAGAAGGCATGAATTTAATAACTAGAGAAGCAATGCATGAATGGTGAGTAGTGTACTGTGAATTACTTTTCTGATCATCTCTATATTCAGTCACTTCTTTTCTTTTAGTTAGGCAAACTCCAGTACTGATATCTCTTGTTTTGTAGGGAGGTACAAACCACACTACGGATCAGTCAGTCTTGGGAAGAAAGTTTGAACCTGGTATGGTATTAACACTTCAATTTAATAGAAAATTTGAAATTTTTACTGGTTTTTAGTATTGGTACTACCTAGTTTTGCTGTAATTTGTAGAAATCTAAACTTTCATTTGAAGTTGAAATTTATATGCTGCATAATTTCTGATTGCTCCTAAGAAAAAGTTGATGACTTACTCATAAAAATAACTGACTTCATTTGAAAGTGGGTTTCAAAGTAAATAGTTATCTGATACAAAAGCATTGTTTTTGTGGACCAGCTTCCTCTCTGCCCTAGTGAGACTAAGAAAAGTTCAGTTTTTTGGTCAAATTCCTTAGTTGACAAAACAATAAATGATTTCACTCCTTTCTACATAATTTATTAATCAGGTATTAGAGTTTCGAACCACAAACAATGGGTTTCCTGGATAAATACTACATTTCTATGCCTGTAACACATATACTCCCACTAACACTTTAACATGCAACCTTTAATTTGAACATATTTGGAATTTAGTTACATCCCCTGCTAACATTTTTTAATGTTTCTGTACATACTATGATTGTTTAGTTGTGGAAGTTGAGTGATATTTAGGGATCTTTTCCATGGACATTTCAGATAATGACAGAAAATTGAGCTGAAATTTGGGTAGAAGAGAATCTGGCTAGATGTTAGTGTCCAGATTTGGGAGTCACTAGATTAAAAAGTGGGTCATCAACGGAAACAGGGACATCTTATTTTCCTTTGAGCCCTTAGTGCCTTAGATGGACATCTATCCCCGATTTAAGAGTAAGTCCTAAATATTGAGTAGATAACCTCTGGAGCCTATCCTTTTTTATGTTTGGTGCTAATACAATTTATAGATGCTGTTGGATTCCCTTAACCCAATTCTAATTACTTTACGTATTGGCACAAGTGAGTGAATCTGTGAATGTGTTAGGAAGAGGAAGGAAATATGTAACATAATTGTACTGTGTCTTAGAAAAGAAAACACATTTTTAAGGCCTGAATTATGCAGTACTGATTTTGTCCACATAAGATCTATAAACATTTTTTATAGTTGTAGTTATTTTTGCTGTCCCATTTGTATCTTAGTTCTAACCAAATCTTTTTTGATTGTTCCGTGGACATAGTAGTGTAGTTTTCAACAACAAAGCACAAGTCAGAGGCCAAGAGAAAAAAAATTTTTTTAAACTTTTTTTTTTTAAGATTTTATTTATTTGACAGTGAGAAGCACAGCTAGAGGGGAAACACAAGCAGGGGGAGTGAGAAAGGGAGAAGCAAGCTTCCCGCCGAGCAGGGAGCCCGATGTGGGGCTCGATCCCGGGTCTCCAGGATCATGACCTGAGCCAAAGGCAGTCGCTTAACCAACTGAGCCACCCAGGCGCCCCCAAGAGAAAAATTTTAATTTAGAATTTGTGTATATACTGCTAAGTATTGCTCAATATTAAGTGCTCACATTCTAGGCCTTTTGGGGACACTAGGGAGGCCCCTCAACTTGTCATAAGCTCTGTTTCCTAAAAGGAGAAAGTGAAGTGAATCTTGGGTTCCCTGCTTGCTTTCGGATGATGTGAGCTCCTCACCCTGGTACAACCACTAACGCAGTAAGGATTCCCTTCTTCAAGCAGCAGCTATCTCCCTAAGTTCGTGATAGGTAAGCAATTGGTGCTACAATGATACACTGCTTTCTGTTTGTACAGAGTGACAGTGACTTAGAGAAACCACCTTCAAAGCACATCGATTTAATTCCAGTATCCTCAGCAGCTCCTTCCACCAGGGGGATTGGGAAGGTAAGAAAGGAGAGCCTAAGAATTTGTGTCCCTTGACATTTTTATAAAATGCTAATGCTTCACTACCCACATTTTGGGGGGATATATTTTGCCATAGCACATCTGATTCTAAATGGCATTTTTCTCTTCCTTTTCATCTCTTGAACTGTTATTAACATATAACAAAAGTCACCAACTCTTAAGTATATGATTTGATTGATTTCTGTAATTGTGTACAGTCCTATAACCATAACCAAAATCGAGATATAGAACAGTTCCCACACTCTAAATAATGTCCTCATGATCTTTTGTACTTGATATCCTCTCCCCTCACCCCCCACCCGCCCTAGGTAACCACTGATCTGCTTTCTGAAAAGAGTGGTGGCTTTAAAACCTCTGTTCTAATTTTTTTTAGCAATGTTTTCCTCCATCATTGCAAACTTGTGTGACTTGCACCACTTTGCCTCCAAGTCCTATTCCCAGTCCTACACGACAGTTTCCAATGTAAGTTTATATTGTATGAAAACATACCAAATTGCTTATAAAATAAGAATTTTAGAAACTTACAAGAAATGATAACTCCAGGTTCTATGACAACCAAAAAGTCGTGTGTTTTTAGCTCAATTTAAATGCCATTGTTTTTTTATTTTGTATATTGAAAAGAATGAACTGACTAAGAACATGTGAGAACATGCAAACACACGAAGAATCAGTAATTCATTAGCCCTGTTTGAACATAGTCTTCTTCTCCAAGCTTGATGATAAGTATCAGAGCTAATTCTTAAACTATAAACAACAGTACCTGGTCATTTACCCACGATTTTCACTTTGATTCAAGGCTAGTCACAACCAGAACTGTAGGTCTTTCTAGCTCCCCCCGCCCAACAACTTCAGAGAATCCTGAATTCTTATAAATTACAAGACAGTTTACTATCCTGAGGCATTCCTGTTTTTAACCCAGATTTAGAGAAGAGGAATAAAATGATGTGATACTACACAGTCCTGTTTTAGTGTATATTCTTAGATCTATTATAATGAAATAGTCATAGCTGATTTTGTTCAAATTTTTTCTTGTAATGATTGTCATAATTCTATTTTAGAACAAGTCAAAACCCCACCAACATTATTAGACCAAGTATCTGTGGACCATTAAAAAGAAAAGGTAATTTTATCTACCAGCAAAAACAAATGTAACTTTGAATTATTTTTATAAAATATCATATAAAATGAAGAGTTATAAGAAATTAATTTTAAAGGGTTTATTTAAAATATATTTGATAAGTTAGTAGAGGCCTTTCATTTTACTCAAACAAAACTATGTAGAGACAATTTTAGAAGTTGTAAAATGCCATATAAATGTTAATTGAGAAATTTAATTCCACTTTAGTCAACTGTTATGATTTTCATTATATAATTCAAGCTAGCTGCCTTAAATACTTTCTGAGGGGCGCCTGGGTGGCTCAGTTGGTTAAGCGACTGCCTTCGGCTCAGGTCATGATCCCGGAGACCCCGGATCGAGTCCCACATCGGGCTCCCTGCCCTACAGGAAGCCTGCTTCTCCCTCTCTCCCTCCCCCTGCTTGTGTTCCCTCTCTGGCTGTGTTTCTCTCTGTCAAATAAATAAAATCTCTTTTAAAAAAAAGCTGTCAAAAAAATACTTTCTGAAACAAGGTGGGGAATGAATGAATGAGCAAACAAAATGAATCAGTCCTAGTATTCCACTGAATCTCGAACCCTGCCCTACTTGCTACCACATCTACTTATTGACATCATATGAATAAGTTGACACAGATCAGATCCACTTACTACACTAAAAATATATGCTAAGGTATGTGATCTCTGATGTTTCACTTCTTTATGGGGGTGAATTTTGGTTAAACATATGGAAAATGACCCACCTACCCAGTAATAAAAGGGCAGTGAAAAAAACAGTTTTTCTTGTTTTGTTTTTGTTTTTCAACTCCCACAGCCCTGGATCTAATTTCTCAACCCTGCCTCACTAAGCTAGGTTTGTTCTTCCTTTTTTGTTAATAACACCACTGAGTTTAACTACAGTAGGGAGGGAAAATGGATAAATAGGAAAGGAGGTTAAACTTTTAAATTGTGTATTTGTGAAAAATACATTAAGATAGGAAAGAAGAAGAAGAAGAAAAGAGAAAAAGAGGAAAGGAAAGGAGAAAGGGAAGGAGGAGAGCAAAACTATAGGGAAAGAAACTAAAATTTAAATGTATTTCAACCTTGCATGTATTCTGGATTAATTAATGGCAGTTGTCCTAACAACACATCTAACTCAGCATGTACTTATTATATTCCAAGACTAAGACTAGATCACTCTTTCAAACTAAGCACTTTGTTTTATGATCGTGAATCAATGACCTAGTTTAGGGGTCTTTTCCATGTAATGTGAAGTTAGGGGCTTGTGTTGATAAAACATTTAAATATATTGTTTAAGAGCTGTTAGAAAGTTGGGGTCATTTGAGTATTTAAAATAAAATGTGCTTAGGGGCACCTGGCTGGCTCAGCTGGTGAAGCATGTGACTGTTGATCTCAGGGTTGTGAGTTCAAGCCCCATGTTGGGTGTGGAGATTACTTTAAAATCCTAAAAAAAATAAATCAATAAAATAAAATATGCTTAAATGAAAGACAGTGTTTTACTAAACTAAAATAATTCTCTTTTTAGGGAGCCTGGGTGGCTCAGTTGGTTGAGAGTCCAACTCTTGATTTTGGCTCAGGGCATGATTTCAGGGTTGTGAGACTGAACACCTCTTTGGGCTCCACACTCAGCACAGAGTCTGCTTTTCTCTCTCTTCCCCTCTCCCTCTGCCTCTCCCCTGTTTGCATGCTTTCTCTCTGTAAAATAAATAAATCTTGGATACCTTGGTGGCTGTGTTGGTTAGGTGTCTGCCTTCGGCTTGGTTCGTGATCCCCAGATCCTGGGATCGAGTCCCACATCTAGCCCCTCACTCATCAAGGAGACTCCTTCTCCCTTTTCCTTTGCCTACCACTCCCCCTGCGTGTGCTCTCTCTGACAAATAAATAGATAACATCTTAAAATAAATAAATAAATAAATAAATAAATAAATAAATAAATAAATAAATATTTTTCGAGATAACTCTCCTTCTAAGACATTTACACTTAAAATGTTTTATGACATCGAAAATTCCTGAAATTTTCTTAGAACGTATGGTTTTAAAAATTGTTTTATATTGGGGCACCTGGGTGGCTCAGTTGGTTGAGCAACTGCCTTCGGCTCAGGTCATGATCCCGGAGACCCAGGATCAAGTCCCACATCGGGCTCCCTGCTCAGCGGGAGGCCTGCTTCTCCCTCTCTCACTCCCCCTGCTTGTATTCCCTCTCTCTGGCTGTATTTCTCTCTGTTAAATAAATAAAATCTTTAAAAAAATTGTTTTATATTATAATTTTTACATACTGCACTTTGTTTCTGCTCAGTATCTGGGGGATGTGGCATGTCTCACATAAGCTAGTCATACCTGGTTTTCAGCTGCTCTGGAAGATGACTGCCTCCTTTCTTTGAGGGATCCCTAAGAACTCCAGAGCAAATTCTGTATGTACTACAAGGTCTCTATTTTAAGTCAGACCTTCCAAACACAGCCTGTGCAAGTTTGGTCAAAATTCATGTGGAATTTTAGATACAGTGACAGATTAAACAGAAATTTAATTTTATTTATCTCTTTGGTAATATGAATGTCCATTTGGGACACAACAAATGAAGTCTTATTTGGAGCATATTAATACAAATGAAATGTGAGCAAAGAAGGTATAAAAAAGTCCAAAGAGGTCTTGGGTCGGGGCAAAAAAAGGAATGAGGACTATATAAAATGAGAGAGAGTATGAGAAATCCAAGCATATGAAGGTGCATTGTATGGTGATAATCAAGAGTTGGATTCTCAACTAACTGAGCTCAACCAATTTCCACTAGAAATAAGCAAGAGCAAATGAGGCTTCAAGGGGGAATTCTGAGAAATCTGCAGGAATCAGACAGCTATAAAGAGTGTTTTACATGTAATAATGGTTTCAGCAAAGAAAAGTTCAATTTTTTATATGATGAATTTGTCTTGATATGTCTGGCTTTTAAACCCAAAAGGAAAGGTGATTAGCTTTTCCATAATGTAATTGTAATCTGGCGTGGGACAGGATACGCAGGATACCCTTTTTGAGCTTTATGAGCCATGATTATACCCCTAAGGAAGTTCTGTGGAAACTGTATCACTAGAAATAGAGATTGTGTGTGTGTGTGTGTGTGTGTGTGTGTGTGTGTGTGTGTGTGTGTGTGTATTTAAATATTTATTTATTTGAGAGAGAGTGTGAGCAGGGGAGGAGCAGAGGGAGAGGGAGACAATATCCAGCATTTTGTGCAGAGCACGGAGCCCCTCATGGGGCTCGATCCCAGGACCCTAAAGTCACAATCTGAGCCAAAACTAAGAGAGTGTAGTACTTAACTGACTGAGCCACCCAGGTGCCCCAAGATATACATATACATACATACATATGTGTGTATATTTCATCTTTAAAAAGATATTTATTTGAGAGAGAAAGAGAGAGAGTGGCAGAGGGAGAGGGAGAAGCAGGCATGGAGTCAGACTTGGGGCCCTATCCCAGGATCCTGGGATCATGACCTGAGCTGAAGGCAGACACTTAACCAGCTGAGCTACCCAGGTACCCCTATTTTATTTTATTTTATTTTATTTTATTTATTTTATTTTTTTTTATTTTTTTTTATTTTATTTTATTTGAAAGATTTGAGAGGAGAGGGAGAGAGAGAGCAAGTTCAAGCAGGGGGAGGGGTAGAGGGAGAAGAAGACTCCCACTGAGCATGGAGCCTGACACAGGGCTCAATCCCAGGACCCCCGAGATCATGACCTGAGCTGAAGGCAGACTCCTAATTGACTAAGCCACCAAGGTGCCCCTATTTTAAGTAAACTCTACACCCAACATTGGACTTGAACTCATGACCAAGAGTCACCTGCTCTGGGCGCCTGGGTGGCTCACTTGGTTAAGCGACTGCCTTCGGCTCAGGTCATGATCCCAGAGATCCGGGATCAAGTCCCACATCTGGCTCCCTGCTCTGGAGGAAGCCTGCTTCTCCCTCTCTCACTCCCCCTGCTTGTGTTCCCTCTCTGGCTGTGTTTCTCTCTGTCAAATAAATAAAATCTTTAAAAAAAAAAAAGAGTCACATGCTCTACCAACTGAACCAGCCAAGCACCCCTATTTCTAGGGGGTGAGTATTTTTTTAATGAGTAGGTGGCCTTAGTGTTTTATCATTCAGATTTCACCCTATGAGTTATGGGCTTGAACATCAGTTTTCTCTCATCCAGACATGGTTATCACATGGTGGGGTAATAATGTGTCAATTTTAGCATTTACTTTGATATAAAGATTACAGCAGTGCATTTTTTTGAGATGAGATGTGTCTCCTTAATATTTAAAAATACATTTATTTTGTTCATTGTATGCTGTAAGAGAATTGGTCTATTTATTTCATTGTATATATTTGACAAAATAAAGATAGCAACAACCTAAACATTTAAAATAAGGAATGAGATTAAATTATGGTATGACCATACTACATAGCTCTATAAGATCACATTGTAGAAATTAGTTAATATAATAAGAGAAAATTGTAATCATTAAAAACAGAAAGTATATGAGACAAGATGGGACCAGGGAGGGAGACAAGCCATAAGAGACTCTTAATCTCATGAAATAAACTGAGGGTTGCTGGGGGATGGGGGGAAAGGATAGGGTGGCTGGGTTATGGAGAAAATAAAAATTAAAAATTTTTAAAAATAGGTTACATATTGATATTGTGTATGATACAAATGAAATTTTGCTTAAAAAGAATCGTGTACACACATATTTAGGAATTACTAAAAAGTGGTTATCTCTGGGTAATGGGGATATAAAATGTTTTCCTTTGTTTTTATGTATCTTATAAGTTATTTGTAATGAACAAGTTTTACTTTTGCAGTTAAAAGCAAAAACATGTTAGATAAAACATATCTCCTTTGATCTGCTTTTTGGTCTTAGGTGAAATGACATTTGAAGATCAGCCAAAGAAACTTTTCCAAGGCACAACCAACATGCTTTCTTCTGATACTACTCAACAGTCTGATATGAATGTGTGGTGAGTATTAACATAAGGTTTTAAACATTCACTGGCCGTTTTTCACTAGCTTTTTATTTTTTTATTTATTTTATTTATTTTTTTTTAAGATTTTATTTATTTGACAGAGAGAAACACAGCCAGAGAAGGAACACAAGCAGGGGAAGTGAGTGAGGGAGAAGCAGGGCTCCCGCCCAGCAGGGAGCCCGATGTGGGACTCGATCCCTGGTCTCCGGGATCATGACCTGAGCCGAAGGCAGTCACTTAACCAACTGAGCCATCCAGGCGCCCCTTCACTAGCTTTTTAAATCTGTTCTTACTATTGTATATATTCAGAGGTATTATTAAATATTTTAGAAGTTATAAAACTAATATCCCAAATGAATGTTATTAACTTTGGTTCTTCTCCCTAATATTTATTTATGTATGATATTACATTTTTAGAAGTGGAGTCTTGGCATTTGATTAAGAGGTATTAGAGAAGATGCACGTGGATGGCTCAGTCAGTTAAGCCTCTGACTCTTGGTTTTGTCTCAGGACATGATCTCAGGGTCATGATCTCAGGGTCACGAGGTCGAGCCCCTTGTTGCAGTCACGGAGTGGGGGTTCCTCTGAGCTCAGCACAGAGTCTGCTTGAGATTCCCCCTCCCTCTCTCTCCCTCCCCTTCTGCTCCTCTTCTCTCTCTCTCTCTCTCTCTCTCTCTCTCTCTCAAATAAATAAAATCTTTAAAAAAAAGATATTAGAGAAATATATAAAAACTCAAGCTTGGAGAAAAGCTTCTTCTGCCCATCTTTTCTTCCTTGGATTTTTGTATGCTTTGTTAGGCTGAGCATATTATTGGAAAGCATGCCAAGAAAGCATGTTTTAATAATCAAGATGGGAAATGCAGTGAATGGGTTTTTATTTAATGTTAATTGGCTTTGTTTTACTGCTCTTAAGAAATTGTTCTTGTAACTAGTGCCAGTTCTTTGCCTCACATGTTTTGTATTCATTTGTAGACAACGCAGAGTGCACAGAGGTCTTTCGAATTCTGTCATCGATGGATGACATTTTCTTCTCCTAGTCTATCTTTAGATATTCTTGATGGAAACAATAGTGGTACAGGATCCTCTTGTAATTCACCAGTTAGAATCAGTAGTGTCACATTCTCCCATCATCTTCTGATTCTTGTTCTTCATGTATTGTAGTAGATGAATTTTCTTTTTTTTTTAAAGATTTTATTTATTTGACAGAGAGAAACACAGCCAGAGAGGGAACACAAGCAGGGGGAGTGAGAGAGGGAGAAGCAGGCTTCCTGCTGAGCAGGGAGCCCAATGTGGGACTCGATCCCGGGTCTCTGGGATCATGACCTGAGCCGAAGGCAGTCGCCCAACCAACTGAGCCACCCAGGTGCCCCTGTAGTAGATGAATTTTCAACTAAGTGATTCACCCATCCCAAGACTTTCTCACCAGTGGAGAAACACATGTTTGCTTCTCTCTTCTCTCTCTCTCTCACACACACACACAAGTTAGAGCAACTATTTCTTATTACCTTATTTTCTTAATTTCCTAAAATTCTGTTTATGTACAGAATTTGCATATCTAATTGCTGTGTATGCCCTTAAAGCCAATGTAGTGATACTTTCAAAGATCTTTTCCAGGGGCAGCTCAGTTGTTAAGCATCTGCCTTGGGCTCAGGTTATGGTACCAGGGTCCTGGGATGGAGCCCTGCATTGGGCTCCCTGCTCAGCGGGGAGCCTGCTTCTCCCTCCCTAACTCCTCCTGCTTGTGTTCTACCTCTTGCTGTGTTTCTCTGTGTCAAATAAATAAATAAAATATTTAAAAATTACATAAGCTAGTTATACTATGCTGACACAAGGATTACCTATTTTGCACATGAATCCTTGGATGTTTAATTGGTTGGGAAGAAATAGGTAGGGGTTAACAAGATGAAAAAAGATAATTGAATAGCACGAAAATAATATGTAATTGGACTTCACTCAATTTGTACTTAACCTGATTATCCCTGATCAATTTTGTATTCTAATTAAGTGTGGAAAAAAGACAATGTTGATAAATTGTGGTCTTTTACATTTCTATGAATTACTTTTTATTCATCATCATGACTACTGATTTGATTAAATAAGGCTTAATATATTAGAATTTTTCTGCAAGAATCATATACTTCCAGTTGTTCCCTAAGGACTACAAATGTTTATTTAAACCCCGTTTTTCTATTCAAAAGTCTTAAGGGTTTTCCGAGTAAGAAAAATTATGTGTTAAAAATTTAAAATCCAAAGTGAGTGCTTTAAGTAATTGAGGATAGCATTAGCATTTTGAAAAATAGAAATGTATCCTCATGAAGTTCAGAATTAGTTTAAATTTCCTTAGCTAATGAAATAGGGATGGTTATCTAAAATATTTATAAGATGTTTTTCCTTGTCATTAGAAATACTAAGAATGACAAAAATTGGATGTAGATATTCCCCACATGAGAAAAAGACTGTTGCATCAAGAATTGTTTAACAGGGGCTCCTAGGTGGCTCAGTCGGTTAAGCATCTGCTTTCAGCTCAGGTCATGATCCCAGGGTGCTAGGAACAAGCCCCATGTCGGGCTCCCTGCTCCCACTGAAGCAGGAAGCCTGCTTTTCCCTGTCCCTCTCCCTCTCCCTCTGCTGGTGCTCATGCGCTCTCTCTTGCTCCCTCACTCTCCCTCTCTCTCAAATAAATAAATAAAATATTAAAAAGAAAAAAAAAAGAATTATTTGACAGTGGCCCCAGTGGAATTGATTAGCATGGCTAGATATGTGGGGGAACATTTTGTTCACCTATGAATAAATGAATATTTATGAGATGACTGGGATCATGATAGTCTCTGGAAAGTGGGACCGGGTTCTACAGATTGGCCGAGGACAAGTGAACTATCAATGTTGCCTTTGTAGCTCAGCTTCTGTACTTGCCAGACCCTTACTGGAGCAACTATGAGCGTACCCAGGGGCTCCCCTGGGCTGAGGTGTGACTGCAATGACGTTCCTTTGCTGACATTGTATCTCATTGACAGTGTCCGCGTGTAATATTGACACTTGAGCAAAAGAAAAAAATAGAAAGTTTGCGAAATATTCAGGTACAAAGACCAAGGATGGAGAAAGTGAACAGTGGGGGCGGGACTACTTAGTAGTTGGATAAACAGATTTTATTTTATTTTATTTATTCATTTGTCAGAGAGAGAGAGTGCGCACACAAGTGGGGGAGCGGCAGGCAGAGGGGGAAGCAGGCTCCCTTGCTGAGCAAGGAACCTGATGTGGGACTGGACCCCAGGATTATGGCCTGAGCCAAAGGCAGACGCTTAACCCACTGAGCCACCCGGATGTCCCATAAAGAGCTTTTAATCAATAAATCTTGGTAATCTTGACAATGTGAATGCATACCTTTCAACTCACACAGTTCCTTTCACCCTATTCAATTAATTTGTATTGTTTTAGTTGTACTCCAGAATGCCACAACTTACTATGATATGCTCAGAATCAAGGATTTTGTAGTTGGTTTTCTGGTCTGTTGCCCTTTGAGCTTTTGTATTGGGAGGATCTATTTCTTAAATGATTTTTCATTTCTTAAGTGGTTCTCAGACCAAAGTAGTTCTAACTTTTACATGATATTTTTTATGTTTGATTTTTTCTTTTTTGTTGTTGTTGTTTCAAGTTTTTATTTGAATTCTAGTTAACATACAGTATAACATTAATTTCAGGAGTAGAATTTAGTGATTCATCATTTACGTATAACACCCAGTGCTCATCACAATACATGCCCTTCTTAATGCCCATGATCCATTTAGCCCATCCCCTCTGCACCTCCCCTCCATCAACCTTCAGTTTGTTCTCTGTAGTTAAGAGTCTGTTTTATGGTTTATCTGTCTCTCTCTTTCTTTTTCCCTTAATGTTCAACTGTTTTGTTTCTTAAATTCTACATATGAGTGAAATAATATGGTATTGTTCTTTCTCTGATTAACTTATTTTACTTAGCATAATATACTCTAGCTCCATCCATGTCATTGCAAATGGCTGAGTGATATTCTTTATCCATTCATCGGTTGATGGACATTTTGCCTCTTCCTATAGGTTGGCTTTTATTGATCATGCTGCTATAAACATTAGGATGCATGTGTCCCTTCGAATCAGTATTTTTGTATCCTCTGGGTAAATACCCAGTAGTGCAGTTGCTGGGCAGGGAAATACAACTCGAAACTACAGTGAGGTATCACCTCACACCTTTCAGAGTGGCCAATTACTTTTAGTTATGGTAAGACTATATTTTGTCATCCTAAACTCGCCAAGGAATCATCATACCAGTTTTCATAGTAAAAGACAAGTTTTAGCTTCCTAGGGCTGCCATAACAAAGTACCACAAACTGGGTGGCCTAAACAAAACAGATCATCTCACAGTTCTGGAGGCGAAAAGTCCAAGATTAAGGTGTCATCAGAGTTGGTTCCTTCTGGGAGGCTCTCAGGGAGAATTTGTTAATGTCTCTCTCCTAGCTTCTGGTAGGTGCCAGGAATCCTTGCCTTGCACACATCGCTCCAGTCTCTGTCTCCGTCATCCTATAGGCTTCTCCCTGTGTTCCTATGTTTTCGTGTGGTTATTATAAAGATATCAATCACTGGATTTAGGGCCCAAGCTAAGCCAGTATGACTTCATCTTTGCTTGATTACATCTGCAAAGACCCCATTTACATCAAACGTCACGTTTGCACATACCAGGGGTTAGGACTTCAACATCATCTTCTGGGGTACACAGTTTAACCCACAGCAGAATACTTTGGGGATTTTTATTTTGCCTGTTCCATTTTTCTTAAGTTTTTTAAATCATATATTTTATAAACCCATTTAAAAAATATGAGAACAAGAGTTTGCCATATTGAACATAGCATTGGCATGTCTTTTTATATATTATAAATATATGCTTATTTATAAATATAAATGTATGTTTATATACAGATATACTAGTTTTCACATTATCAGTAAAAGGATAAATGAAAGTAGAGGTATGTTTTTAAAATATTTTCAAAGCATCATTTTTAAGCCTTAACATAATTCATGTTCAATCAAATATTCCCATTTTACATATAATGTTATAAAAGAGCAGCACTCCATGGGATGCCTGGGTGGCTAGTCAGTTAAGTGTCGGCCCTGGGCTCAGGTCATGATCCCAGGGTCCTGGGATCGAGTCCCGCATTGGGCTCCCTGCTTCTCCCTCTGCCCTTCTCTCCCCCTGCTTGTGCTCTCTCTTACTCTCTCTTTGAAAAATAAGTAAATAAAATCTTAAAAAGAAAAAAGAGCAGCACTGCAGATTCATCCTAACATGAAGACTTACTATAGGGTGCCTGGGTGGCTGAGTGGGTTAAGCCTCTGCCTTCGGCTCAGGTCATGATCTCAGGGTCCTGGGATGGAGGCCCAAATCGGGCTCTCTGCTCAGCTTCCCTGCTTCCTCCTCTCTCTCTGCCTGCCTCTCTGCCTACTTGTGATCTCTCTGTGTCAAATAAATAAATAAAATCTTTTTTAAAAGACTAACTATAGTGATTAGTAAGATCCTTAGGTCAGGGGAAAAATATGGTTCTGAAGATTTATAATGACTAAATCACTCAGGTTGGTAATTTCAAGTATATTCAGTTAAGTATCTAATGAATACTTTCTATGTACAGGAAACTAAAAATTATAAGATATAGGAAAATGAGTAAAATATCATCTTTCTCTTCAAGCAGGATAAATACAAAAATAATACTGATACCAGACAGTCTAAGATAAGATGACTACAGATACACATACAAAAGGACCTTTGCACTGTGAAAGTAGGAGAGAAAGACAATATTGGAATGATAGGATTTTAGAAGCCTTTTAGTCTACTTCTCAATGCAGATCCTTTTAAGAATTCCAGACAAATGATCTTTTAGCCTTAGTTTGAAATCTTGTAGTAATGAGCTAACTTTTCTCACACAGCAGTTCATTCTGCTGTTGGACAACTCTATCAGAAAGCTATTACATTAAAAGGGGGTATGGGGTGAGAATTTGTATCTAGGTGGTCTGTTTCATTGGCTCTTTAGAGCTGAGGCAAATCAAATGAACTATTAAAAGCAGATGGGTTAAGGTTCTAATTCGGCATCAATCTCTGTCCCTGCTCCTTGAATTATTACTACTCCCACTACAGGATATATTTAATCTCATCTCCTAAATGAATTTTTAAAATTCACCTAGAAGCAACTATATATAAATATCCATGATGAAAATGCATGTATGGTACTTTGGCTATCTATGGAGAAAACTAATTACAGTTTGCCTCAAGTGTTTTTAAATATTTTAGATCTTAAAAAGTTGAGCTTGAAAAATCTATCATATAGGTAGACTTCACTGTCAAATAGTTGAAACTGTGCATTTAGAAAAGGCAAAAGAACAATTAAGTACTCCAGCAAAGAGGAAGCTTTGTTTCCCTTAAGTTCCCATGATATCTCACAGATTTCTACCAGTGAGGTTCTTTTTTTTTTTTTAAAGATTTTATTTATTTGACAGAGCGAAACACAGCCAGAGAGGGAACACAAGCAGTGTGAGTGAGAGAGGGAGAAGCAGGCTTCCCGCCGAGCAGGCAGCCCGATGTGGGGCTCGATCTCGGGACTCCGGGATCATGACCTGAGCCGAAGGCAGAGGCTTAACCGCTGAGCCACCCAGGCGCCCCTACCAGTGAGGTTCTTATTTGTAAATGTCTATAACGTATGGGTGGAACAAGTCATCTGTCATACTGGAATATTGGAAACTTGCTCAACTTTCTTAATAGTGGGAGACTTAATGACCGTGGCCTCTCAGAAGAAATGCTTTAAATTAATGCAGTTATTAATTGAATCCTGTAAGTTGACCAATACACACACACACACACACACACACACACACACACACACACACACATATACATATATGATTGGAGATCTCTGTGGCATCAGTGACAGCAAAGTAAACCGGTAACATAGCTACTTATATATCATCAGCCTTTTAGGGGAATGTCCAGACTACATTATGAGTGCAGGAGTCAGGGGACCTGACTTGCAGCTCCAGCTCTGTCACTTGGCTCTCTATGACTTTCAACAGGTCACTTTACCGATCTGAGCTTCAGATTTCCAATAAGTAAAATAGAGTTGAACTAGGTGTTTACAGGATCCTTTCTGCCTCTTAAAATTTTATTGATTCTGTAAAAGCATCTGCGTGCATCTTTGCTACTGTAACAGTGAAAGTCACAGTGGCATTAAGCTTCAGAAGGCTTTAAGAAAATATTTAGGAAATTAGAGAGCTTTATGCCTAATATTTTCATTCTTTCTGGCAACAAGAAACTCATTTTGTTCAGCCTCATCAATAGTTTCCTCTCTTCTATGAATTATGCATGCTTTATGATGAAATGTGGAAAGCTAATTTCCCCCTGGTTTCTTGTTTTGTGTGGATAAATGATCCTCTCAGGATTTCCATATTAATAACAAGTTCCCACTGACAAAGCACTCACCGTAAAATTTTCTCTCTAATAACTACAGGTTGAGACAACACAAAATAAAGATACACTTGATATGTTTGTTTGGAAGAAGTAAAAGAGACAGGGCAAAAAAAGCTACATCAACTATAGAAACTCAGGCACAGTTCACATTCAGAAGCGCTCAACTAGTACTAAAACACAGACTACCAGCAAAATAGTTTTTCTTTTTTCCTGATAATCATTATATGGCTCAAAGAAAAACCCTCTAACTTCAGTTTAGTTGATTTCATGGCCTGGCTCTTGTGCTTGGTAGCTCTCCACTGAACACAAACAAAAAAAAGGACACATTTGAAAGTTGCAAACAGCTGGTTTGTGACTTTGTGCTGAGGAAGGAAATATTTTGAAATTACATTATCCTGTGGAGGAACCTAATTATGCTTTCCATTCCTAGCCCCACTCTTATGAGAGGGAGGTTTAGTTTGCTTGCTTAACTAGACTTATATTAAATTCTACAGTGGTTTGCATCGAGTCCTATTCTTAGATATTCTTTTCATGAGTGTGAAGCCTTTGAAAAGGAAGGTGCTGAGGCTAGCATGTTGGGGCTGTCAAGGCAAGTTCAGCTAAAACTCTCTTAAACTTTAATTAGAATACATTCCCATGCCACATCGATTAGCAGAGATTTAAAATTTGTTTGTAGTACACATGGCTGTTGAACGTTTGGTGAAACTGGTGTTTGAATTCCCTGTGATGGGTTCTTAATGTCTTTTCTGGAGGAAGTTTGGTGGGATGTATCACAAGCCTTCAAAATGTGCACATCTTTCTATATAGCAGTTCCTCTAGAAATTTTTATTAGGGAAAAATATGGGCCGGGTTGAAAAGGATGTTTAATGTTATTTGTAGGTGTGCAAAATGTAATGTTTTTAACAGATGGTGCTGGAGCAACTGAATATCCACATGCCAGATAATGAAGCTGGACTCCTACCTCACACCATGTTAAAAAAATTAACTCGAAATAGATCAATGACCTAAATATTAAGAGCTAAACCGTTATGTTCTTAGGGAGAAAACAAGGGTAAATCTTTATGACCTTGGATTTGGCAGTGGATTCCAGCTACAACACTAAAAACATGAGCAACAAAAGAAGAAAATAGATAAGTGGAACTTTATCAAAATTAAGAACTATTATGCATGAGGGGCACCTGGGTGGCTCAGTCATTAAGCATCTGCCTTTAGCTCAGGTCATGATCCCAGGGTCCTGGGATTGAGCCCTGCATCAGGCTCCCTGCCCAGTGGGGAGTCTACTTCTCCCTCTGCATCTTCCCTTGCTTGTGCTCTCTATCTGTCTGTCAAATAAATAAAATCTTCTTTAAAAAATCCAAATGTTTGGACACGTAGGTGGCTCAGTTGGTTAAGCAACTGCTTTCGGCTCAGGTCATGATCCCAGAGTCCTGGGATTGAGTCCCGCATCGGGCTCCCAGCTCCGCAGGAAGTCTGCTTTTCCCATGACCTTCTCCCCTCTCATGTTCTTTCTCTCTCTCTCAAATAAATAAAATCTTTTAAAAGAATATTGTGCATGAAAGGATATTAACAAGATAGTGAAAAATATGACCTATAGAGTCACAAAAATATTTGTAAATTGTTTCTGATTAGTTTAATCTAGAATATGTAAAGAAGAAAGAAGTTTTATAACTCAGCCACAAAAGGATAAACGACCCAACTCAAATATGGGCAAACGACTTTATGAATAGAGGTCTCCAAAGAAGATATACATATGGCCAATAAGCCCATGAAAAGATGTTCCACTTCTTAAGTCATTAGGGAAATGCAAATCAAAACCAGAGAGATCACTTCATACCCACTAGGTTGACTAGAATAAAAAAGATAGTAATAAGTATTGGTACAGATGTGGGGAAATAGACGACCCTTATACATTGCTGTTTGGAACATAAAGTAATGCAGTGAGTGTGGATAACATGTTGGCAGTTCCTCAAAATATTAAACATTAAGCATATAAAATGTATTAAACATGCACAAAGTATTAAATTCTATGATAACATAGAGTTGTCATAAGATCCAGCAATTCTACTCCTTGAAAACTAGGCCTCAGACTAGTGTTCCTTGTGGCATTATTTACAATAGCCAAGAGGTGGCAACAACCCAAGTGTCCATCGCCAGATGAATGCATAAAATGTGTTCAATACATACAATGGGATGTTGTTTAGCTATGAAAAGGAATGACGTTCTGGTACATACTACCACATGGATGAAATTTGAAAACATTATGCTAAGTGAAATAAGCCAGACACAAAAGGACAAATATTGCATGACTCCACTTACATGAGATTTTTAAAATAGACAAATTCATAGAGATAGAAAGTAGATTACAGGCTACCAGGGGCTGGTGGGAGGGGGAATGGAGAGTTATTCTTAATGCATATAAAGTTTCTACTTGGAATGATGAAAAAGTTTTGGAACTAGATAGTGGGAATAGTTGCGCATTGTTAATATAATCACTGCCATAGAATTGCATACTTAAAAGTGGTTAAAATAGCAAATTATATGTAAAAAAAACAAAAGATCTAGTATTTAACCCTAAAGGATCAGTTAAGCCATCATTTCTTAGGGTGTTTTATAAAATGTGAATAAGTAAGTGTCCCGAAGAATGAAAGAAGGGGAAGGCCATGGGGAGTCTATGGTCAATTAAATTTAGGAAAATCATTTAAAATCATTTCTTTAACACTGTGAAAGCCCAATGAAAGAGATATGATATGAAGCATTTTAAAACTGTTTAAGTTGAGTTCTTGTTTTTGAGGGTCATCTTGTGAGATTTATGTTATGTAGACCCTTTGGAAAACATTGGGTTAAACAAATTACAGTACATTCATTCCATGGAAATCTGTGTACCCATTAAAAATGATAACATGGTCATATATCACTTGACGTGGAAGGATGTTTATACTATATTGTAAAGTAAAAAAGCAGTGTGATTAATGGGATTTCATTTTTGTTTTAAAAAGGTATATGTATGTATTTTATATGGATATATAACAGAAAAAAGTTTGTAAGGCTGTATGCCAAAATGCTTGCATCTCTGGGTGGAAGGAAGATGGATGATTTTGTTTTCATTTATTTTTCTCTTTGTCCGTATGTTCATATTTTTCCACATGGAATATTGGTTACTTGTATAATCAAGAAATAATAGAAGTTAAAATAAATATGTTTTAGAAACCTATCTGCAGTTATTAATTATATGAGGGAGGGGATGAGAGGATCAGGACTCCCTTACTGCTTATTGGACTCTTCACTTCTATTTGAACTTTGACTGAAGAAGAGAGTCAAAGGGCCTTTCAACTATTAGAAAGTTCTGCTCATTCAAACATGCTTCCTTCGAACTGAAATCTACCTTCCATCATTCGGTCCTAATTTGTCATAAGGAATGCCACAAAATAAACAAAATCCAGCTCCTAGTAACAAGTACTGGTGAGGATGTGGGGAAATGGGACCCTTATACATTGCTGGTTAGATCGTAAAATAATGCAGTGACTATGGAAAACAATTTGGCAGTTCCTCAAAATGTTAAACATAGAATTATTATATGATCCAAGAATTCCAACTCCTTGAAAACCAGGCCTCAAACAGATACTTGTATGCTAGTGTTCCCTGCGGCATTATTCACAATAGCCAAGAGGTGGCAACAACCCAAGTGTCCATCATCAGATATTTGGCAACAGTGACCATCTTTCTCCTCTAGGTTTGCATTCTAGTCTTTATGAGATGGTTTCTAGACCTACCTTGTACCATCCTAGCCATTAGCTTCTGAACGTTCTCCAGTTTGTCAATATCCTTCAAGTGTGATACCCAGAAATGACCACAACACTCCACATGTTTCTTTTCACATTTCATTATCAGTTCCTTAAAAACTGTGATATTCGATTTCCCTAATTTAAAAAGTAATTTCAGAATACTTCCCAGTTCAGTGTGACTGTACTTGAAATCCTATCCTAAAATTATATATGAGAGCTACTCAATTAGCTATTTTCCCATCTTTTAATTTCTAAGCTATATAGATGAATAAAATATTCCAGATCAGTACCTTATCCAGTCTTCTGCATTTATTAAAAAGTTTAGTAGAACTTTTATCAAGCACTGAAAGGATATGAGAAGAGCTTTCATGCTGGTGGGGAGGGTAAGAGAGTCCCTGCGTCTAACCAAGGAATGTGAAGAACTTCTTGTCCTATACCATTTTCTATTCTTTTTCCTTGTCTTGGATTTTGACTTTGACTTTCTTAATGATGTCACTGGGCAGGACACCTCGGTGGCTCAGTTGGTTGAGTGTCTGCCTTTGGCCCAGGTCATGATCCCAGGGTCCTGGGATCGAGTCCCGCATTGGTCTCCTTGCTCAGCAGGGAGCCTGCTTCTCCCTCTGCCTGCCACTCCCCTGGCTTGTGCATTCTCTCTCTCTCTCTCTCTCTCTCTCTCTCTCTCTCTCTCTCTCTCTCTTTTGTCGCTCAACAAATGGAGCCACCCAGGCGCCCCATGATCTCCTTTTCTTTATCACTATAGATTAGATTCTTTCTTATAAAATTTCATATACATATTTAATCATATAGTATGTACTCTTTTGTGTCCAGCTGGTTTTGCTTAGAATGTCCTTAGAACATCTGTGCTGCTTCCCATATCAATAGTTCATTACTTTTTATTGTTGAGTCATATTTCACTATAAGGCAAAATTGGTCTGTTCGCCCTTTGATGCACATTTGGGTTGTTTCCAATTGGGGGCCATTATGAATAAAACTGCTATGAATATTTGTGTTTTAACTTTTGTGTGGATGTAATTTCTCTTGAGTAAATAACCTAGTAGAATTGCTATATTATAATGGCGAGTGCATGTTTAACTTTATTAAGAAATTTGCCAGCCTGTTTTCCATCGTGATTTCACCATTTTATATTCCCACCAGCACTGCATGTTCATTTAAGTTGTTCATATGTGTGGGTCATTTAAACAGTGTTTTCATTTTGAGTTCCTGCTTTTCTTTTTTTTTATTTTTAAAGATTATTTATTTATTTGACAGAGAGAGAGAGAGATCACAAGTAGGCAGAGAGGCAGGCAGAGAGAGAGGAGGAAGCAGGCTCCCTGCCAAGCAGAGAGCCCTATGCGGGCCCTCAATCCCAGGACCCTGAGATCAAGACCTGAGCCGAAGGCAGAGGCTTTAACCCACTCAGCCACCCAGGTGCCCGAGTTCCTGCTTTTCTAAAGGATTTGTTGTGTTAAATGTTGCTTAGGATAGGAAAGCCACCAATGAAAGTAAGAAAGTATGTTTAGATATGTTTATTTTATTCAAAAAATATTTATCGAAAAAATAAAAAATGTTCATCGGATTATATTTGTTTTCTAAGAATTTACCTTGTAGATTTTGGGTGTTGTTATTTGACCAAATGGAGTTATTCGTTATTGTTTAAAATGATCAGCTAAAGGGCATACTTCCTTCAAAAGATAATCCCAGTTGATTTAGAAAATAAACTGACCTGACTTTCTCCAGAGTCTTCTAAAATTCTTAGGAATAGCTTCATATGACTTCCCACTTCTTTTAGTTAATTTCAAAATAAATTCATAGATGAATCATACTCAAAGAGAAGCTATGGCCTACTAAGCTCCCAGTGACTTAGTAAATGTGTATTGTGGCCTCCCAACCTCCCTCACTTACTGGCAGGAGAAGAGTCTGACTTTAGAGATATTTGCCAGTGTCCTGTTGGTTAGGGGCTATGGGTATCTCGAAAGCTATGATGCATGGAGTCAGCCTTTGGATCTTGGTGACGAGAAAGGAATTTTTTTTTTTTTAAATGAAACAAAACATTAGATGTTTGTTTCACCTTACCCAAGATCCAAGAGTTTATAGAACACATGTTACCAAACAACAGACTTTGCTAATCTCACTTGAGTACATAGGAACTCCAGTGTAAGTGCCAGGGTTGTTTGAGTCTTGTCTGGGACTCAGATGCTGGGCAGGAGAAGGAAGCCATTCCTGTCCTAGAAAACGTGGTGTCCCATTCACCAGAGGGTCGACTAAAGGATTTTGATCTCTTCTTTTCTACATTGCAAAATCAGGAATAGTGTCCTCACCTCTAGGGACTTCTATCCAATCATAGATAGTCTGCACAAAACAGACTTAGTACGATTTTCCTCTATGATCTAGGAACCGCATTAACACATCACATTTGTGGACTATTTGTGGTCATTCAGCAGTGCACCAGAGAGCTGACCCCTTCTGCTCCTCGCTGTTTTGTTTCTGTGAGAAGCTTTTCTTTAATTTCCAATGTTCTCTAAGCCACTTAAAAATGCTATTTACTCTACACAAGAGTTAATCTTTCCTTTATAGATCAAATGTTGGAGGATTGCACCAACACGCACATCCCAGGGTCACTATATTATATTGAACTTTTCTTGGTTATAAGCCTGTCATGGAACCTGGATTCATCTATGTGACTTTGTGGAATTATTAGTAGTAACTGAAACCAGTAAAAAACATATTTCTGGTTCACATTCTTTGATTGAGTGGTTCAGAGTACCATATTGTTTCCTGTGAACAGAGTGTTTTTGTTTTTGTTTTTTGTAGAAATGAAGCACACTCCTCAGGAAGTTGAATAGCAGGAGTGTGCTTTGAGAGACGAAGCAGGTTAAGAGATCCCGGGCCCTGTGTCTCTACCGATGTATTATTTAGTGTATTTATATTCTGCTTCTTTCCCCAAAGGATGTGAAGTGGAGGAAGTTGAGCTTGACACAGTCTGTCCTCATTTCTTCCCACCTGGCTTTCTGCTGCCTGTTTCTCTCCTGCTGCCCAGGTGCCAGCCTCCCTCCTCCACTGGTGTCTGCCCAGGTTTGCCTGCTACCCAAAGGGGCTGGGGCCACTATTCCAGAGATTAATCTTCGTCCCTCTTCCAATCAAAAATCCCATCCCATGTGGAGAAAAAGGAACCCTCATGTATTATTGGTGGGAACGCAAACTCATGAATTCAGGGATAGAAAACAGTACGAAGGTTCCTCAAAAAATTAAAAATAGAACTACCCGGGCATCTGAGTGGCTCAGTCGGTTAAGCATCTGCCTTCAGCTCAGGTTATGATCCCAGAGTCCTGAGATCAAGCCCCACGTTGGGCTCCCTGCTCAGCAGGGAGTCTCCTTCTCTGCCCCTCCCCTGGCTCATGTGCTCTCATTCGTTCTCGATGTCAAATAAGTAAATAAATAATCTTAAAAAAGTAGAACTATTCTATGATCTAGTACTTCCACTATTGGGTATTTCCCCAAGGATTACAAAAACACTAATTTGAAGGGATACTTGTACTCCTGTGTTTATAACAGCTTTATTTACAATAGCCAAGATACAGGAACAACCCAAGCGCCCATCGATGGATGGATAAAGATGCAGTGTGAATACACACACACACACACACACACACACACCCCACATACACACAGTGGGATATTAGTCATAAAAATGAATGAAATCTTGCCATTTGCAATGACATGGTTGGAGCTAGAGGGTCTAATGAAATAAGTCAGTCAGAGAAAGACAGGATTTCATTCAGATGTGGATTTTAAGATGTAAAATAAGCAAACCAGGAAAACCAAAGAGACAAACCGAAAGACTCTTAACTATGAAGAACACACTGCTGGTGACCAGAGGGCATGTGGCTGGGGGGATGGGTATACAGGAGGGCACTGGTCAGGATGAGCACTGGGCGATGTATGCAAGTGTTGGGTCGCTCTCTTGTACACCTGAAACTAATACCAACACTGTACATTAACTACGTGGGAATGAAAAAGGAAACCTTCCATCCTAGCAAGTCTGAAGTCAATGTGGACATTCTGATTAAAGTTCTTCACAGGAGATTTAAGGTGACCAATGAATTTAAGCCCAGGGAGCGTTGTTTGTATTTTAAAGCAATAATTTAGTTCTAACCTCAGTCATTGGAATTTGGGAGGCAGTGGTCAGGGGTTAATGTAACTGGGAGCTTCTGTCCCTTTCGTGCCCCCTCTTCAGTGCCCCCCCCAGCAGAACAAAGAGTGGGCAGAAACCATGGGCCCTTTCTGCTTTATCCCCATTATTGTCCCCATTTGTTTAGGAGCAAGCTGAGACTTGGGAGGGTTATGCAGTGTCCAGGTTTCGTCCTGGGGACAATAGTGGCACCTATAGCACAGAGTCATTGTGAAGACAAGATTATCTGCTGCATGCAGTACGCTCAGCTACCTGGCAAATCCAAAGCACAAAATTTTAATTTGTTAAGATTTTATTTGTTTATTTGACAGGAGACACAGACGGCAATTGAGGGAACACAAGCAGGGAGAGTGGGAGAGGGAGCCCGACACAGGACTCGATCCCAGGACGCTGGGATCATGACCTGAGCCAAAGACAGACACTTAACCCACTGAGCCATTCAGGCGCTCTAGGACTTACTACCCTCTAATATTTTGTGTAGTTTACTTATTTGTTGTTTGTCTCTCTGCTGGAATGTCAGCTCCTCTAAAACAGCAGTTTAGGCCCTATTGGAGATGGTCGCGAAATACTTGATGACCGAATGACTGTGGCATTGTCCATCCTTTATAATCTGGTCCTGCTCTGTTTTCCAGCCTCACCTCTTGTCATTGTCTCCGTGTGTCACTGATGCCAGCGCTATCCTGTGTGTACAGTTTGCTCCCCCGTCTCTGCATTTACTTACACTCTTGGCCTCCGCCCTGAATAAGTGATCGTGGATCTAGGCAAAGATTTAGTTATAAAAATGTTCATCACAGCCCGAGTTTGTTATCAGTGAAAAATTTCAAACAGCCTCAGTGTCCATCAATCAGAGTTAATTAAGTTCAAGAAATCACAGTGGCTCCCACTTGATGGACAATTTGGCACCATCTGTCAAAATTACAAATGCGTATCGCCTTTGAATGAGTAATTCTGCTTCTCAGCGTTTATCCCACAATACACTTGCTCATCCCCGGTGTTGGTGACTCTCTGCAGCGCTTTCTTCACTCCTGTTAGACACAGCACTGACAGAACTCATTAAATTAATTTGTTGGTGCTCTATTTATTGATGGGGAAAGATCATAATAGCTGGCATTTAATTCAGGCACTGCGCTAAGTGTTTTTATATATTTTTATCTCATTTAATCCTCATAACAGCCCTGTGAGGTAGTTACTATAATTGTCCTCATTTTACACAGGAGGACATGAACTCAGGGGAGTGAATTTACTTATCCACG
>PITA01005295.1:80633-112410 GCA_004023965.1 Spilogale gracilis
CCCCCCCCCCCCGACAAAGAAGTAAATAAAATCTTTAAAAAAATACATACAGATATATAAATGTATAGATGTGCATATAAAAAGCTTGGAAAAATATATCAAAATAGTAACAGTAGGCTGATGCGATTGTGGGTGGCTTTTCTTTTTGCTTACAATTTTCTGATTTTTGTGTTAAATTTGGGGGCTGACTCGGAAGGAGGAAGTGCTGCCAGGAGGCATGAATTACTTGTGTAATTTTAAAGATGACTACATTTTAAAAGTTTGGTGTAGTGTAGATCAGTGACACAGATTTGTGGGAAGTGTTTCTAGACAGAGGAGGAATACCAGCACGGAGGAAGAGCTTGCCTAGACGGAAAGAGAATGGCCCCTGGGACCAAGTGCAGGAGAGAGCAAGAGAACCCGGTGTCAAGGGCACTGGTGGAAGAGGCAACCTTGAGGAGTTAGTCTCTCATCACCATGAGGCTGAAGGGTGGGAGAAAGGCAGAGAACTGGGGGAGGGCGAGGAAAGGAGGGAGAAGCGAGGGAGTTCCTGTCCCTCCCCCATGACCTGTGTCCTCTCACTGAAATCCAAAGCTGGCCCCCTACTGAGGGGTCAGGTGGAGGGGGTTGGGTAGGGGATTTGAGGGGAAGGAGAGGATTTGGAACAATCACTGAGAGAAATTTGATATGGATATATAAAAGGGCTGCCAGGCAGTCCTTGGGGCCCCCGCTGAGGCTGGTTGGCCTGGCTTTGTAGCCGAGCCAACTTCATGACCTTCTCCAGCAATAGCTAGCAGCCTGGGAGTGGGGGGTGGAGAGAAGGGATGGTGGGGTTTTCACAGGGCTGGGGATTGGCAGGGCAGGTGCTGCAGAAGGTCACCGGGAGAGTGAGTCCAGGGGTCAGTGCTAGCATGGCTAAATGGCTGGTCATGGGCCCAACTTGGAAGGAGGAAAGGATGCCAGCAGGCTCCTGATGGCATCTGGGAAAGGAGAAGGGAGGAAGGACAGGCTGGTGGCCTCAGGGGCCCCAGAGGGTAGAGGGAGATCAGTAGGAAGCCAGGGTCAAGGGCCTGTTTCTGAGTCTGAGAAGTCGAAGCCTCTCCTACGGAGCCCTGGGAGGAAGCAGGAAGCGCAGCAGAAAGTGTGCGGATAGAAGGGGGAAGAGAACATTCGAATAAGCCTAGCTGATGGAGGACAGTTTGGCAATATCCATCAAAATTACAAATGCACGTTACCTCTCGTCCAGCAATTCAGTTTTGAGGAGTTTCTCATCTAGATATACTTACTTGCTTTTGTGCGAGACGAATGTGGGAGAGGGAATCAGGGCAGCATTTTCTGTTACGGCCACAGGTCGGAAGCACCTAGAGGTCCAGGCAGCGTCCGTTCGTTAGGTAAACCGTGGTTCATAAAACGGAACGCTAGGGAGCTGAAAAAAGGAGGACGTTCCTCTTACTAAATGGAAGAAGCAAGGTCCAGAGATCAGTGGGAATAGTTTTCAATCTATTTGCTAACCCGTGCATAAGACACCTCCAGAAGGGCACAGGAGAAACTGTTCATATAGGTTGCCTCAGAGGAGGGAGAGCTGTTGGCTGGGTGACAGGATTTGTCTGGAAAGTAACTTTTCACTTGTCCTTTTGTTTGTAGCTTTTTTCTCTTTCTTTCTTTCTTTCTTTCTTTCTTTCTTTCTTTCTTTCTGCTTTATGGAAGTACAATTGACAAATAAGAATTATATATATTCAGGGGCGCCTGAGTGGCTCAGTTGGTTAAGCGACTGCCTTCAGCTCAGGTCATGATCCCAGAGACCCGGGATCGAGTCCCACATCGGGCTCCCTGCTCGGCGGGAAGCCTGCTTCTCCCTCTCTCACTCCCCCTGCTTGTGTTCCCTCTCTGACTGTGTTTCTCTCTGTCAAATAAATAAAATCTTTAAAAAAAAGAATTATATATATTCAACTTATACAATGTGATGTACCTTTTGAATTTTGAGCCATGTGAACATCTTACTTACTGAGGGAATAAAGTAATTAAAAACATTATATACAGGTATACATATATCTATGTGTCATTTGGAGCTCTTTTTTAGATAGTGAGCCATTTAAATAAAAGTATAACAAAAGCTCCCACGGGAGATTTTTTACTTCGAGCCAGTGAGTTCGCCAGGGTAATGGGTGGGAATTTGGCTGCAGTGAAATGGACTGTGGGTCGAAATAATGGCCGAGCCTGGGGGACGGGGCTGTGGGGGTTCATTTTCACTTGAAACATGAATGCATCACCTTAGTAAGGCAGAAATGGTCACATCACAGTGCTTTTGTGCAGTTTAAGCTAATGGTGTTCTCATTATTTTTTTTGCAAATTTTCCATAATATAAAAGTTTTCAACAGAAAGCAAATGAGCTCCCACCAGGCTCTTGCTAGGAATATTCGTGTTCTTCCTCATCCCGGCTCTTGTTATCTTGTAATTGAGTGGAAATTCCCATTCCCCCATCACCGTCTGAAAGAGCAGTGCTGCCTCCCTCATTCCCTTTATTCTAGGACCAAGTACTGTCCTCGGGATTTTTTCCTGTTAACAACAACCTCTCCCCACCCTGTTGCGTGTTAATTGAGTACCACCTTATCCTTATTGCTGGTAAAGCTCATCGTGTTCTCAAAAAAATCACTTCTTTAGTTTCTGATGATCACTTGATGTTCTCCTCCTGCCTCACAGTCTATTATTAGGCATCCTAACTAATTTGGGACCATGCCCTTATCCGGGTTATGTATAGTTATCAATCTGGGGGCTGATGTCTCCTGGACATTTAGTATACAGCCCCGCCCAGTTCATCCTTGCCATCAGTAAGCACACTTGTATTCAACCTTTAAGCCTTAAGTTGTTTTGCTTATGTCACCGCTTTTTCTGTTACCTCAGAAGCTATGGTGACTTTGGCCTGGCCCCCAACACCTGCTAATCCATGCCTTGTCTGTCCTCAGGGGGCAGGTGGCTCCCCCGTGCTGCCTGCTGGCCTAGGCATCTTCCCTATGTACCGCAGTCTGCCAGCCAGCCTTGCTTCATAGCCCACCGGCATCCCAGACTAAATGAGCTCCCCCTTGACCTCCTCTGGAAACAGCCTCCTCTGGCCCCCTTCGCTGGGCAACCTGGGTTTAGCATAACTTCCCTGTGCTTTCTCACAGTTTCCTTTATCACAACGAAATATGCTGTCCACTCCAGATGATGAGCTCCTGGGTTAAGGATCAAAACCGTGCCTTATGCTCCCCTGAATATCTCACACTGAGCACAGCGTCAGGCACATGGTTAAATACTCAAAGTATTTCATTTTTATAATTTTAATTTGAAAGACTTACAATTTACAGAAAATTGTGTGCAAAAATAGTAAAAAGAACTTTTACGTGCCCTTTATTGAGATTCATCTTTTGTTAGCATCTTGTTATATTGACCATTCTCCCTACACACACACACACACACACACACACACACACACACTTTTGTGTGAAGCACTTGAAAGTGAGTTGCAGACATCATATTCCTTTGCCCCCAATACTTCAATACGTATTTCTAAGAACAAGACATTCTGTTAGAAAAACACAGTAAAATTGGCAAATTCAAGAAATATGACACTGATACATCATACTGTTAGATAATCTACAGGTCATATTCCAGTTGTGCCAATTTTCCCAAGAATGTCCTTCATAGCTATTTCTTTTCTGGTCCATGATGCAGTCTAGGATCACACATGTATTTGGTTATCCTGTCTCTTGATTCTCTCAAGTGTCCTTCAGTCTGGAACAGCCCCCAGTCTTTCTTTGTGTTTCATGACATCAGCCTTTTAGAAGAGTACAAGCCAGTTGCTTTGTAGAATGTCCCCGAGTTGGGGTTTGCCTGATACGTCCTCATTATGAGAGGTTATACTTTTCTGGCATGAGTAAAACATAAAAAAGCATGCTATGATTGTTGGTGATGTTAACTTTGGTTAATTGGTTAAATGCCCGCAATGTTTTTCCACCATAAAGATATGATTTTCGTGGGGTGCCTGGGTGGCTCAGTCACTTAAGAGTCCAACTCTTGATTTTGGCTTAGTTCATGATCTCAGGGTCTTGAGATCAAGCCCCACATCGGGCTCCGTGCTGGGCATGGAATCTGCTTGATTCTCTCTTCCCTCTCCCTCTGCTCCTCCACCCCCCCCCAAAAAATGACTTTTCTTTTTGTACTTAATAATTAATGTGTGAGGAGATACTTTGAGTCTGTGTAAATAACATGTTTCTCATAAAACTTTCACTGTCTAGTTTTAGAATCCATTGATGACTCTTGCCTGAATTAGTTCCTACTATGGTGGCTGCCAAATAGTAATTTTCAAAATAACACCTATACATTGATTAAATGAATTGCTCATTTGTCGTACAGAAAGGATGGCTCCTTTGCTAGGACAGCAGCCTCTGGTTGGTTGCAAGAGTGAAATCTAGGTGGAGACAAGCTAGCAGTGCTTGGAAACCTTAAATGAAGTCAGTTCTCCTCTAGGCCCTGCTTGCCTTAATCAGGACACAAAATGGACTCCATGGCTTTCCCAAGGTGGTCTCCATGCTAAGGGCCCATGGCCACAGCTTGCTGAGTTGGCCCCATGCCTACAGGACCCATGCCTGCCTGCTCTTACTATTTTCCATCAAACTTGTGAGCACAGAAGGTAAAGGTGCTTTCCTCACAGAAGGACAGTCTTGCTTTCCATTTTGACTTATTTGAAAAACATAAAACAGGGCGCCTGGGTAGCTCAGTGGGTTAAAGCCTCTGCCTTCGGCTCAGGTCGTGATCTCAGGGTCCTGGGATCGAGGCCCGCATCGGGCTGTCTGCTCGGCAGGGAGCCTGCTTCTTTGTCTCTTTCTGCCTGCCTCTCTGCCTACTTGTGGTCTCTCTCTCTGTCAAATAAATAAATAAAATCTTAAAAAAAAACATAAAACAACTCAGGATTCCACCCAACTTCTTCTGCCGTTATGGAGACCCACATTTTTAGGCCCTGGGATCAAGGTATCATTTTCACCTGGATTCCTGCATAGAAAAGGAAAAGTCACCATGACTATATGGAGGGCAGAGGGAAGTCCACGGTGGAGCTGTTTCTGTGCGGGAACTATATTTGTTCCCTCGGGCTTCCATAACAAATTACCACAAACAGGGTGACTTAACATGCTAGAATTCATTCTCTCACAGTTCCAGAAGCTAGAGTTTGAAATCAGGGTGTGGCAGGGGCATGTGCTTCCTCAGAAGCCTCTAGGGCAGGACCCTTCCTTGCCTCTCCCAGCTTCTGGTAGCCCCAGGGTTTTCTGGCGTGCTCCTGCACAACTTCAATCTCTGCCTCCATCTTCTTCTAGCCATCTCCCCCCTGTGTCTGTGCGTGTCTTCACATGACATTCTCTCTGTATCTGTGTCTGTTCAGACTTCCCTCTTCTTATAAGGACATCAGTCATATTGGATTAGCGCCCACCGTAATGACCTCATCTTAACTTGATGACATCTGCAAAGACCCTGTTTCCATAAGGTCACATTCACAGGGACCTAGGGTCAGGGCTTCAACATATCTTTTGGGGGAGGGGTAGCTGACTCAACCCATCACAAGAACCATGTGTGAAATGCAACCCATTTGAGAATAGGAAGTGGAGTGCTAGTCACTATAATGCCTCAGCTCAGTATCATAGATCTCTCCATGCCTCCTGCTCACTCTGGTCTTGGTTGGCTTGCCAACATGTAAGGAAGGAAAATGAGATAGGCAGAACATCCTCAGCCCCCTTGAAATGGAGTTTGGACATAATTTTCAAGTGATCACAAGCTATTCATGTGGCCATTACATACAAGACAACAGTAGAGAACAACAACAGTTTGCAGGGCTCTGGCCCCGGCACTCCTTTCTAGAATTCTCATAATTGCGATAGAAATAGATTTGTTACCGTTTGACAGATGGGGAGCATGAGACCCAGAGAGATGAAGCGACTGATAGTAAATTTCACACAGGGCAGGATCGTGTCTGCGAAGCATAGAGCTAGCCCCACGTCAGGCACGCAGTAAATATTTGTTGCCTGAATGAGTGAACGAATGATTAAATCTGAGACAGTATCTCTGGTGTTCATTTTCTGGTCTATTCCTCTTTCCACTGTCCCTCAAAAATGACTGCAGACTGAGGTGTGGTCCCAAGACAATGGAATATAGAACTGACTGGGTCAATTTCAGATTCTTTGGCTATCTTTAATAACCTTCTGAATTCGGTGGTGATGAGTATGTCAGTCTAGTGGATTTCTTCTCGTGCTCCACTTCTGATAAACTGATCGAGACGCCATTTTGTCAAGATACTTGGGCATTGGCTTTAATTTTACTTGAGCTACATAATTGTCTAAACATTTTTTATATTTTAAAATATAAATTATAAAATTGTATTTGCACTAAAGGCAGGCCTTAGCACATAGACAGTTTTACTGTAACAGTGTATCAAGGAGGTAAAGAATTCGGCGTTTACCTTCATATCTTTGAAACAGAATACTGATATTCCCTTACACCCATTTCTTGGTCTCCATCAGCATCACTGAGGTAGCCTGGAAAGGTCCATCCAGCCTAGCCAACAAGGACTCATTAACAATGTGCCGTGTGCCCAACCATAGGCTAGGTGCTGGGGTAGGGAGTTGTGGAGAAGGGAAGGAAGGGCTCTCAAGGAGCTTCTGGCATCCACATAGGAAACAGCGAGCAAAGAGAAGCTGACACTTGCTAGGCAGCTATTAGGTGCCAGTCGCTGGACAAACCCTGTAAGGCAGGTATTACCCCTATTTAACGGGTAAACAAACTGAGGAGCAGAGAGGTTAAGACAACTTGCTCAAGATCACATAGCTAGTAATTGGTAGAACTAGGATTTGAACCCAGCAGGCCTGGAACTCAACATAAGAGAATAATATGAGTATATAGTCAAGTACTTCGTTGCTTGGGCAGATGAGATGCAATGAAGAAGTTTCAGTGAGATGCGTGGAATCTGAGAAGGCCAAGATGGGGCCTCTGGGAGCTAGAGTGTGTCAGGAAACTAACAGCCTATGGCAGGTGCTCCCACACCAAATTCCCGTAGAACCTGCCCATTACAACCACCTGTTCCCGCTGAAAGGCCCAGGCTCGGTCCATCTCCTCTTCTGGTGTATTTGGGAAGGTGGGGAGGAGAAGCTGGGTCACATTTCTCCCTTCAACTCAAACTGCCCCCCTCTGAGGCTAGCTGAAATTTCTCTTCCAAGTGCCTGACCTCGTGGGGCAGTTTCTCAACCCAGAAGTAGAGCTCCCTTTGAGCTGAAAAGAGCTTCTCATTTGAGAACCACCAGATCCCACACCCCCCGGCCTGCCCTCTCCCTCCTCTCCTACCCTTATGCTTCTGTTCACGTAGAAGGCATGAAAAGAATTTAATGTGTTTCTGCTTTTTTTTTCCCATGGCAGGGAGAAGAGTTGGCCTAGTCAGATATAGACTCTTCCCAGTCTGCTCAAGGCATTACCAATCAAATAGCCTCCATCTGACACATCAGGTTTGTAGAGTAAAATTAAAAAAGGGCACGTTCATTCTCTTTTTTTCCCTCAATGAAGAAAAGGAAAAGTTTCTTCTTGAGTCTGTAGTTCTGATTCTCAACAGTTATGGTATTTAGGAGTGGGGACATGGGGGTAGGGGTCTCTCAAAAGAAAAATGGGATAAATGAAAGGTTTTGTGGTCACTTAAAAGAAATGCCAAGGGACGCCTGGATGGCCCAATTGGTTAAGCGGTTGAATGTCTGCCTTCAGCTTAGGTCATGATCCCGGGGTCCTGGGAATGGGCCCCACATCATCGGGCTCCCTGCTCGATGGGGAGCCTGCTTCTCCCTCTGCTGGCTGCTCTCCCTACTTGTTCTCTCTGACAAATAAATTTTAAAAAATCTTTAGGGGCACCTGGGTGGCTCAGTTGTTAAGTATCTGCCTTCTGCTCAGGTCATGATGCCAGGGTCATGGGATCGAGCCCCGCATCGGGCTCCCTGCTCGGTGGGAAGCCTGCTTTCCCTTTCCCAATCCCCCTGCTTGTGTTCCTGCTCTCTCTGTCGAAAATAAAATCTTTTTAAAAAATCTTTAAAAAATAAATTAAAAAATAAAAGAGATGCAGAATTGTGCTCGTATTTTTAAGACTTTTTATTTTGAAACAAGGATAGATTCACAGGAAGCCGCCCTTCACCCAATCTCCCACACTCATTACATCACACATAATTGTACCATATAAAGCCCAGAAAATTGACATAGGTACAATGTGTGTGTATAGTCGTATTTTTCACTGCATGTATAGATTTGTGTGACCACCACCACAATCAAGGTAAAAAAAAAAAAGACTATTCCATCACCACAAAGATCTCCCTGGTGTATCCCTCTGTCGTCACAGCCACTCTGTCCCCACCCCCACCGCGGTCCCTAACCTCTGGCAGCTGTTAATCTCTTCTCCCATCTCTATAGTCTTGTACTTTAAAAACTGCAGTTCCCTTATCAAAATGAATTGGCACCTCCAGCTTTCACAGAATCACGGGCTCAAAGAAGTGACTTCTCCAGCCCAATTTCTCACTCACCCTGCGCCCGAATTCCCTCTACGGTCCTTCCAAGTGTCCATCCAGCCGCTACAACATTCAAACCAGAACCTTCTCCAGGATCCTGAGGTAAGTGATATAAATATTTAGAGCAAGGACACGTTTCCTCCTACAAACTTATAATTATCGGGGCGCCTGGGTGGCTCAGTTGGTTAAGCGACTGCCTTCGGCTCAGGTCATGATCCCGGAGACCCGGGATCGAGTCCCACATCGGGCTTCCCGCTCGGCGGGAAGCCTGCTTCTCCCTCTCTCAGTCCCTCTGCTTGTGTTCCCTCTCTGGCTGTGTTTCTCTCTGTCAAATAAATAAATAAAATCTTAAAAAAAACTTATAATTATCAAAATTCTTACCCTTAGATTAAGTATTATAAAAGCTGTGTTCATGTGCTGATTTTTCCATCACACGCTCTTCTATCCCAAATGAACATCTCCTTTTTCTATTCTTTTACCTAGTGAGAGGGATGAGATGCAGGAAGCCAGGAAGGCTCACAGAAAATTCCAGAAATCCCTTCCTTACTGATAGGTTAAATAGTCTGGCCTCCAGGGGTTGGAGCCTTTCAAACATAAGTGGCGCATGTGTGGAATTTAGTTCCCATCTGATTGTGACTGTGTTATCTCCATCATATCTACTAGTCATGGGGTGGGGGGCGGGACAATTGCAACTGGAGCCCAGCTCCCCAGGACTCACTCCTGGTGGGTCAGAGAGCTTTGCGGGGCTCTCCATAGCGTGGCACATCAGAAAATAATACTCAAAATCATGCTAAGCCCAGAAGGAGCTAGCAGAAGTCAAGCCATGGGGGTTCAATGGCTAGGATTAATTGGGATAGCCCACCCCCCTCTCCCAGCACTGTTTTGCAATCTTTCCACTTTGCACAAACTGAACTTGCTCTTCACAAAGAGCACCTTCTCCTCCCCCTGGAGAGCCACGCATACACAAACCCAGACTCAGAGCCCTTAGGATGTGTCCTCTAGAAGAGATGACTTGAAAAGGTAGAGGTGGGGAGGGCACCTGACTTGGGGCCCAGGAAACACTTCGAGCTAATGAATACCTTCCTCCTTCTTGAAGTATGGCCAACAGTACTGTAGCTCCCCACTGAGTGGGGGCTCCTGCCTTCCAGAACATTCTGCACTTCCCCTCAGGGGTGGAGAGTATGAACAGTGAGGGAGGGCAGGCAAGAGGACAGCTAGCTGTGTGCCCCACCCCAAGTGCCATTGCTCTGGGTCCCCATTGTGGCCACTTTCAGCCCGAAGGCTGACGGCCTGCAGTATGATCGGTGAATACAGCTACTCATGGCCCGGTGATTTCCCCTTCGCCAAAGAACCTGTGTGCATGATTGGTAATTTCCAAAGTGAAAACATATCTCCAACTGCTTTAATAATCCTGACGTGGGCTTTGGTCTTCTAGAGGGGTAATTTCTGTGGCTCTTCTTGGGCTGTTTCTTCAACCTGTGGTAGCTGGAGAGACCACAGTTTATGGTCCGGAAGCTGCTTGGAGCTCTGCCCCTTGCTTGCTGGGAGGCCTCCTGCTGGGAGGCAAGTAACTTCAACTCTCCCGGTCTCAGTTTCCTCATCTGCAAAAGAGGGATAACTAACGACTGCCCTCCTAACCTGACAAAGGAGGTCATTTAGATAAACACAGTAGCAGCATCTTTGTGCAAGTTTCAGAAGGAAAATGTAGTGATCAAAACATTCAAATACAGTATTAAAAATAGTGTTTTAGGGCGCCTGGGTGTCTCAGTCGGTTTAGTGTCTGCTAAACACTTCTTTCTTGTGTTTTTTATTTTAGTCATTCTGACCTGTGGGATATCTCACTGTAGCTGTGATTTGCATTTCCCTGATGGTGAGTGATGTTAAGCATCTTTTCATGTGTCTGTTGACCATCTGTATGTCTTCTTCAGGGAAATATCTGTTCCTGTCTTCTGCCCATTTTTTAATTGGATTATTTGTTTCTTGGGGTGTTAAGTTGTATAAGTTCTTTAGATATTTTGGAACTAACCCTTTATCAGAGATGTCATTTGCAAATACCTTCTCCCATTCAGTAGGTTGTCTTTTAGTTTTGTGGCTTATTTCCTTCACTGTGCAGAAAGTTTTTATTTTGATGTAGTCCCAATACTTTATTTTTGTTTCCCTTGCCTCAGGAGACATATCTAGAAGGATGTTGCTACAACCAATGTCAGAGAAATTACTGCTCGTGCTCTCATCTAGGATTTTTATGATTTCGTGTCTCACATTTAGGTCCTTAAGTTGGAGTTGGTTTTTGTGTGTGGCGTAAGACGGGTCTGGTTTCATTCTTTTGCATGTAGCTGTCCAGTTGTCCCAGGACCATTTGCTGAAGAGACTGTCTTTTCCCCATTGTATATTCTCTCCATTCTCTCCTCCTTTCTTGAAGATTAATTGACCATATAATTATGGGCTTATATCTGGGTTTTCTATTCTAGTCCATTGGTCTATGTGTCTGTTTTTGTGCCAGTACCATACTGTTTTGATTACTACAGCTTTATAATAGAACTTAAAGTCTGGAATTGTGATGCCTTCAGTTTTTTTTTTTCCTTTTCAAGATTGCTTTGGCTATCTGGAGTCTTTTGTGGGAGCTTTTCCCGTAAGTTCAGGAACAAGCCAAGGATGTCCACTCTCACCACTTTTATTCAACATAGTACTGGAAGTCCTAGCCACAGCAGTCAAGCAACAAAAAGAAATAAAAGGTATCCAAATTGGTGAGGAAGCAGTAAAACCCTGATTGCATATGACATGATACTATATACAGAAAACCCTAGAGACTTCACCAAATACTAAAACTGATAAACGAATTCAGTAAAGTCACAGGATGCAAAACCAACATACAGAAATCTGTTGCATTTCTATACACTAATAATGAAGCAACAGAGAAATTAAGAAAACAATCCCATTTACAATTGCACCAAAAATAATAAAATAAACCAAAGAGGTGAGAGACCTATGCCCTGAAAACTATAAAACACTGAGGAAAGAAATTGAAGACAACACAAAGTGGAAAGATGTCTCTACCACCCAAAGAAACCTACAGATTTAATGCAATCCCTATCAAAATGCCAACAGCACTTTTCATAGAGTTAGAACAACAATCCTAAATTTTATATGGAACCACAAAAGACCCCAAATAGCCAGAGAAATCTTGAAATAGGAAAACATTCTTAAGGGATGCCTGGGTGGCTCAGTCGGTGAAATCTGCCTTCAGCTCAGGTCATGATCCCAGGGTCCTGGGATCGAGTTCCGCATCAGGCTCCCTGCTTTTCTCCCTCTCTCTGCCGCTCCTCCTGCTTGTGTTCCCTCTCTTTCTTGGACAAATAAAAAATAAAAAATTAAAAAAGAAAAACATTCTTAAAATAACTCTTAGTCTTACCTATTTTACCTTAGGTCGGGTTTTTTGGCCTATTTTGACTCAATTCTTACTATTATATTTTTTAGCATGAAGGTGAGGTTGGCCATAAAATATTATGAAATCGTTAGAATGTGGGGTTTAAAAAAAAGTGTGGGATAAAGTGATCCCAGTACTAGGAATTTGATCTCCTGCATAAAGACAGCCTGCTTCGTTAAGCCAGTGAGCTTACCACTTTCCAGTAGGACTGACTGTTGCACAACAGTAAGCTGTGCCCAGGTCACTGGGTTGTAAAGTGCAAAGTCAATCAGAATCACTCCTGTGGCGTCTATCAGCAGGCCATGTCGCCTGCCTCTTCACCTGGCCTTTTTGTGTGTGTTTGTGAGGACAGATTGCCCTGAACACGATCCCTGGGGCTTTGAGCTGAGAACTTTATCAGGTTCCTGCTACCAGCTAATTAATCATCAAATCAACTCGTTGCAAAACCAAGTGGCCATGCTGATCCATTAATGCAGGTCCCCAGAGTCATAAGGACCGCCGAAAGAGGAGGAAATGGCCTGATCTCCCGGGGTGACCCGGAGAAGCTCCCGCGATCTGATGAGTCTCTGCTAACCTGGGGGTAGGATCCAGGAATGGTGCTTTTTCTACCTTTTCCTGTAATATTCCCTTGAAAGCTATGCAGCAAACCAATGGGCCTGTGGCCTTGCCCAGCACTGACTGGCCCCTGAGAGGTCCCCCTCCGTGTAAGGCACGCTATTGCACGGAGCTAAAGGCTCAGACCACCCAGCGGGCTGGGAAGTGACCACGCAGTCAGCCAACTATCTACCCTTTCTGGTCCTGGTCCTGCGAGGTCAAACCTGTGGGGATGATTTTTTTAAACTGCGTTGCCTCGGGGCGCCTGGGTGGCTCAGTTGGTTAAGTGACTGCCTTCGGCTCAGGTCATGATCCTGGAGACCTGGGATCGAGTCCCACATCGGGCTTCCTGCTCGGCGGGAAGCCTGCTTCTCCCTCTCCCACTCCCCCTGCTTGTGTTCCCTCTCTGGCTGTGTTTCTCTCTGTCAAATAAATAAATAAAATCTTAAAAATAAATAAATAAATAAATAAATAAATAAATAAATAAATAAATAAATAAACTGCGTTGCCCAGCTGTTCGGGTCTGTAACTTACCTTCCCTTCATTCTGGAAGAGCCTGTGATTGCATTTGGGTTCATATTTGGGTCAAAGGTCACTGTCAAGAGGGAGGAGCTTTGATAATTCCTCCAGGCTTTTTTTTCCTGAAATATTGAGCCGTCTACATGTTGCCATAATAATGGATGGAAAAGTGAAAAGGTCTTTCAGTGGAGTAAGTGATCACTTTTGTGATAGCAGATGGTCTGGTCTTCTGTTGCTCTTGTTGTTGCCAAGATGGCCAGTGTGTGTTGTATAAACACTTTCTTTCTCTCTCTTTCTCTCTCTCTCTCTCTCTCTCTCTCTCTCTCTTTGTACTGAATTGCCCTAAAAGTGAACTCTCTAATGGGGAGGCTGCATGGTCCAAGTGATAAAATCATCAACTATAAAGCCAGAGGGATCGAAGTGCATTTGCTGTGAGATCTTGGGAAGGCCGAATAATATCTCTGAGCCTCAGTTATCTCATCTGTAAATTGGGCGAGATAATATCTGCCTCAAAGTGTTGTTGCAGGGTGGTTAGGAGGCTATTTTAAGTGTCTATCTTGGGTCAGGCAGTCAGTATTTCTTAGCTTTTAATGCACATACAGATCACGTGGGGATCTTGTTAAACTGCCGACTCTGATTCAGCAGGTTAGGGGTGGGGCGGGAGGGCCTTCCTTGCCTATAAGCTCCCAGCTGATGCCCATGCTGAAGGTCCAGGGACCATACTTGGAGTAGCAAATAGGTCATTTGCAAAGTGCCTAGCACAGTTAGTGCTTAACACATGATCTCCCCACAATAATTCAACCAACTCACTTAAAAATTACTGAGAAGAAATTTCCTCAAAGTTTTCTTTTTCCTGGGGCGCCTGGGTGGCTCATTCAGTTAAGCGTCTGCCTTTGGCTCAGGTCATAATCCCAGAGTCCCTGGATGGAGCCCCGCATCGGGCTCCCTGCTCCGCAGGGGAGTCTGCTTCTCCCTCTCCCTCTGCTGCTCCGTCTGCGCATGCACTCTCTCTCGCTGTCTCAAATAAGAAAAAAATGTTTTTGAAAATCCCTTTTTCCTCAAATGTAATACGGGTCTGTGTATCGCTGCATTCCCGTAGCCTTTTGTAAAATGGCTCTTTGAGATTGGCTATGGTTGGTAGTTTCTGAAGGCAGGTAATGGGTATGTGGGGGATCATCATACTCTCTTCCTTTGTACATGTTTAACATTTTCTGAAATACATTTATTAAATGAAAAAACCCCAAGCGTAGTGTTGCAGAGCAGTAATGCTCTTCTGTGTGACGCTGTACTGTGACACTATACATTTGTCCAAACCCACAGAAAATACACCAAGAGTGAACCCTAGTATAGACAATGGACTTTGGGTGACAATGACCCATCAGTGTAGCTTTGTCACTGTAACAAGTGCACAGCTGGGGGATATGGATAGCAGAGAGGACAGGGGATGTGTAGGAACTCTCCGTACTTTCTGTTCGAGTTTGCTGTGCAACCAGAACTGTTCTAAACAATAAAGTCTATTAAGAAATACCACACACACAAATGAAAAACACCTATTTCCTAATAGGCTGAGAACAGCGGGAGATACGGGTTACCTAGTACACTGATTGCCTCTAAAAACATGTTCATTAGAAGACAGAAAGCTTTCATTTCGATTCTGCAAATAAATCCATGCCTAACCTGGCCTTCTGTGACCCACGATTACGTAAAAAGTAATTGACCCATCCACGCCAGGGTTTAGCACATTTTTTCCCATACCATTAGCACAGTTCACACTTCATTTTATCACAGCGCTTTGTGCATTGTTTTTCTCTGCCGTGATGGAATAAAATCCATCCACATCTGCATAAAGTCATTTATTCTTTTCACTTTGTTGAATCGGGACTTGCCACCACCTACCTGGATCACATCCGGAACTGCCCAGCTTGGATGTTCATTAAGCCAGTG
The DNA here is from genome assembly GCA_004023965.1 of Spilogale gracilis. NCBI lineage: Eukaryota > Metazoa > Chordata > Mammalia > Carnivora > Mephitidae > Spilogale > Spilogale gracilis. The sequence goes on from PITA01005295.1 coordinate 95,652, forward strand.
ATTCACAAGGCAAGGGCCAAGCTAATTGGAAAATGCATGGAGGGAGCAGGACATTCCCCACCATCCATCATCTTCCTTGAACTGGGCCCAGTTTCTATTGGTACTGAGCTGACATGGCTCAGGATAGGTGTCATCAAACCTCTGGAAATCTTTTGATTAACCAAGTGACAGGGGGGCAAATCAGAAAGAAATCCTCTCTAAACCAGTGGCTTAACCGATTCCTCTCTTTTCTGCCTATGGCTCACCTAAAGGGTCTTTGAGGTGCTAACCGGACGAGGCCTCATCTCAGTAGCCTGTAGCTGGGTCAGTTCTTTGTCCCTTTGTTTGGTATTTAATCCTGGAGAGTAATGTTCTGCTCTGGTATGTTGTTTATCACTTCCAGATTATAGGTGTAGCAAATATTTTCCTAATGAAATAATCACTAGCTTGGCATTCTCCTGCTTGCAGAACACAACCAGCTCTGCGGGGCTCTCCATCCGAATATTCTAGTGGAACTGCGTGGTTCCCCCTCACCCTGTGCCCTGCAATGTCCTTTGGGTCCGTTTTAAATCGTTCCCTTTGTGTTCTTGCAAAATGTCAGGGCTTTAGGGGCTGCTGGCAATCTTCGGTCCTCTTCCTAATAACAAAGTCTTGAAATGTCAGGGTTCTGTTTCCACGCGCGTGTTGAAACCCGTAGGTGTCTCCCGGGCCTCTGCCCTGTTGCCTCTGTGCTCGAGTGTTCCCGGAATGAAAATATCCAGGAGAGACGCTCGTCACCAGAATCCCCTTTAGAAACCTGAAACTTTACAGGCTGCCTTTGTACAGCTCCTTCTGAAGTTAACTTGGGTGGCAGAACTGTGCAGGCCTAATGATTTCGAGGTGGCAGACACACCTGCGGTGACAGATAATCACCATGCTGGCCCGGCCTCTTGTGCTGCATTTCCTGTTTGTTGGCTGTTTTGGGGATGAATCACATTTGTTTGCACGGTGACAGTCATGTCTTTACCCTGTTCCCAATTAAACTTGGCCATACCCGGGGCTCCTCCCTCAGCAGCCCACGTTCGGCCCCTGGAATCCCAGCCGGGGAAAAGGCTTTCTTTGTGGCCAACAGGATATAGTAGCCCGTCCCTCGTCCCTCAGAGTGTTGACTGTCTCCCTGGAAATTGCTTGTAAAACAACTGGCCTCCCCTCGCGGCCCCCTCACCCCCCTCCCCCGTGCCGCCACACTCCAGGGTGGACCGCCAGCCGGCCCAGCGCCCACACGCGGTGGACCCGAGATCACCTGCCAGTCATCCAGTTCTTGAGGATGACCGCCTGTGCACATGTGGCGGGTTTCAAATTAAAGGGAAGGGCTTAAGTGAGCTGAATTATGTAATCTCTAACGGGGGAGATCCAACTGCATAAGGATTCTGGGAATCTACTTTAGAAACTCATTTGGGGGGGTGTCCTTTGACAAAACAGGGAAATTACACGCTTCAGAGAGGAGGAAAGCTGCCTCGGAGAGACACTAGTTACAAATTTAGTCTTTGATATGAAATACTGCTATTGAGTCATCGAGAATAAACCCCTTCCAAGATTATAAAGGAATAAATTCTCCCATACTGTTATCTAGCACTTTTATGGGTTCATTTTTTTTTTTACACTTGAATTGTTGATCCATTTAGAGTTTATCCGGGTAGGATGCATCAGTCCAACTTCAATTCGTTCTAGATGGCTATTCAGTTGTTTTCATGCCATTTATTGACCAGTATATTTTCTATTTTGAGAGGACACGTCTAGCATATACTAAATTCCCAGATTCATTTGGGTCTATTTCTGTGCATCCCGTTCTTTTCCATTGGTCTATTCGTGGGCCAACACCAGAGTTACTATTACTGTTTTAATTTCGGAAGAATTTCTCCCATTAATCTTTTGAAGAGTTTTCCTAGCTGTGCCTATTTCCCCATTTGAATCTAGAATCAACCTGTCTAGGTTAAGAAGAGATAGAAAAACCTCTTGGTATTCTTATTGGAAGCACATTAAATTTATATAATGGAAACAACGGAGGGGCACCTGGGGGGGGGACACCACTGATCTCAGCCTAGGTCTTTTTCATTGTTGTTGTTGAAGATTGTATTTGTCAGAGATAGGGAGCACAAGCTGGGGGAGCGGCAGGAAGAGGGAGAAGCAGACTCCCCGCTGAGCAAGAAGTTTAATGCAGGACTCGATCCCAAAACCCTGGGATCACAACCTGAGCCAAAGGCAGACCTCTTAACAAACTGAGCCATTTATGCGACCCTCAGCTCAGGTCTTGATCTCAGGGTCGTGAGTTCCAGCCCCATGTTGGATTCCAGCTGGGCATGGAGCCTACCTTACTAAAAAAAACAAAACAAGGGGCACCTGGGTGGCTCAGTTGGTTGAGCGACTGCCTTCAGCTCAGGTCATGATCCCGGAGACCCGGGATCGAGCCCCACATCAGGCCCCCTGCTCGGCGGGAGGCCTGCTTCTCCCTCTCTCACCCCCCCCTGCTTGTATTCCCTCTCTGGCTGTTTCTCTGTCAAATAAATAAATAAAATCTTTAAAAACAAACAAACAAACAAACAAAAAAAACTATTGAAAAAGAAACAAGGGAAATTTTAATGATGTCAAGATTCTATGTCCAAGAACAGTAAGAAGTCTTACCATTTGCTCAAGTCTAGTTTTCAGTTTACCAGGAGTGTCTTATAGTTTCCCCCCTAAAAGATTTTGAACTTTAAATGTAAACCTAGGGGTTCTGAATTCTAATTATTTTTTGCTACCACAAATAGATTATTCTCTTCATTAGATCTTCAAATTGGTGTTTGTGTGTATGTGTGTAAATATGATCTCTAACCTTGGAATGGTCTGGGGGTTTTCTAGGATTCAAACTCCAGAAGTCATAAAAGATTCATAAATTCGACTACCCCAGATTAAGTCTTCCGTGGTAAACATACCGTAAGCAAAGTCAAGAGAAAAACGAGAAGCTAGAAGGAAATCTTTGCAACTCTATCACAAAATGTTCCTATGAGCCACTAAGAAGAAAACCACCCACCCACCCGAGAGCAGGGGGTGGGGGAACAGAGGATATGAATAAATAGCTCTATGAAAAGTTGGTCAACCGCACTTTGGAGTTACTAAGTACACCAGATGCCACTTCTCATCCATTAGGTCAGCAAAACACACGGCTGCCGCGTGGTTGCTGGGAGGTCGGGGAACGGACACTCGGGGAGTGCTGGTAAAACCTGTCAGGAGGGAACTGGCTAAGTGAATTATCCTACGCACCACACACTAGGCAGCTGTTAGGAAAAAGAATAAGGATTCTCCTCACTGATCTAGAAAATTCTCCTGGGTCTAGCGTTAAGTGAAAAAGAACTAGGTGTTTGCAACGGACGTGGATGGAACTAGAGGGTATTATGCTAAGTGAAGTGTCAATCAGAGGATGGCAATTATCATGTGATCTCACCGATATGAGGCGAGGAATTTAAGAAGCAAAACAGAGGAACCTAGGGGAAGGGAGGAAAAAATTAAAACAAGAGGAAACCAGAGAGGGAGACAAACCATGAGACCCTTAATCACAGGACACACACTGAGGGCTGCTGGAGGGGACGGGGGGTGGAGGGATGGGGTAACTGGGTGATGGACATTAAGGAGGGCACATAATGTAATAAGCACTGGGAGTTATAGAAGACTGATGAATCATTAACCTCTTCCTCTGACACTAATAATACATTTTATGTTAATGAAAAAAAGAAAAAGAGCTACGTGTAGTACAGTATATAGAACAAGCTACTGTTTATATATAAAACCATAAAAATGAAAATACGTATTTGGATAAAGAAACAATGGAAACATATTTAAACCAACAAAGGTTGTCACTTGAAAGGGCCTGAGTGGACAAGGCAGGCAAGCAGTGATATTTTACCATACACTTTTTTTCTTTTTTAAAGTCATCTCAGGGCGCCTGGGTTGCTCAGTTGGTTAAGCGACTGCCTTCAGCTCAGGTCATGATCCCAGAGACCCCCAGATCGAGCCCCGCGTCAGGCTCCCTGCTCGGCGGAAAGCCTGCTTCTCCCTCTCTCACTCCCCCTGCTTGTGTTCCCTCTCTAGCTGTGTTTCTGTCAAATAAATAAAATCTTTTTAAGAAGAAATCATCTCTATCCCCAGTGTGGGGCTCAAACTCACGACCCTGAGGTCAAGAGTCACACGCTCCATCGGCTGAGCCAGCCAGGCACCCTGTATACCTTTTTATAGTTGATTTTTGAAGCATCTGACTACTGCCTATTCAAAACTTTAAACAAATTAATTCCCCTGGCAAATTAAGAAACTGAAGATATTTTTTAGCTCCTATATTTCACTTCTTCTGTTTAACTGACAGGAACAGGAGACAGCGCTAGCAAAGAGACTAAAACAGAGTTCCTCAGAGGCAACCAGAATAAAATGTGTACGTCAGTGTGACACTCGGGCCTCCGTTTTCATTTATTTTTTTTAAAGTAATTTCTGTCCTTTACAATGTACCACCTCACACACATACACACACGCGTGCACACACACACACACAGACGACTTGAAAGGGATAGAGAAGGATAGCCTCCAAACAATTTTTTTACAAAGTTTAAAATAGATTACATTTCTGTGCTTTTCAGTCATTACACAATGTACATACATGATCCATTTAATGATTTATCTTTCCCAAATTGTTAAACAATGAGGATTTTCTATGAAAGAGGATACGTAAAAGCCACTTTAGAAGCAAAGTACTATTTCCTGCAAAAACCCGCCTCAGGCATACAGTTTGTGTTTATGTATATTCCTTGAGAAGACTACAGTAGCAGTGCCTAAGTTTGTTCTATAAAAAGATCTGAAAGATGATTTTCAAGAGACTCAATGCATTGTGCTCTCAGATAAAAATCCTAAGTCAAAAGATCAGTTATTGTGACAGTAACAGTTAAAATTGCATATATATGTTAAAGATCAGAAGAGGCTATAAAGAAATGTAAATAGTTGTGCTTTGGGGACTTTTTTTGGTAAAGTTGTTTTAATAAATAGAAACTTAAAAAAAGTCTCAGTGACTGATATAAAATAGACACATACCAAGGATAATCTACACTTGGCTTAGAGTTTAACGGTGAAAAACATTTCCACATACAATACCCGGCGTCTGGGAATCCCAGTGTGGGCTAGTTGCTGACAGGCAAAGGGTTAAGAAGAAATAATCGATGATTTTTCTCCTCCTAGTAACATAAAGCATGATCCAGAGGTAAAGCCAGAGCGAACCAAATAACAAATGCCTACCTTCCTTTCCAATTCTTAGACCAAACATAGAAGTCATGCTACTTCTATGAGGGTTAAAGAAAATCCCAGATGCTTGACATCTGGACCATAACCAATCCTGTAGTCACCAGATGAAGGAAATATGTCTGGTCTTCTGTAAGATCCCAGGACAGGATAAGCATGATCCTTCCATAATTTATGCTCGCTCCTTCTTTCCTTTTTCTTTCTCTTTCTTTTTTTTTCTTTCTTTCTTCTTTCTTCCTTCCTTTTTCTTTCCCCTCCACACATTAACTGTAAAACTTATTTTTAAAAACACCATGGCAACTGTTTATAATGACAAAAGACAAGGTATAATTTACATAGGAACATTGCTGTTTGCAGCTAGGAAATAAATGCCATTTTATGGTCAGTTTGTTCTTTCAGGCCTTCCGCTTGGAAGGACATATGACCTTAAAAATCAAAGTGAATTAGAAAAAAAAAAGAAGAGAAAATAGCAGATGTTTTCATTAAAGTCTTTTGCATAATAGCTTTAGATATAAAAAGAATTTCTTCAAATAATTTCCTAAGGGTCACTCAAAAGCATCCTTGCTGTCTGTAACATAATGTGCTGGAGTCCTTCCAATAAAATTCGAGAGTAATTTAAAATATATATTATACTTCTGCAATTATTGTAAATCACTCAATAGTTTGTAGCATGTTAATGGAGTGAAAGAGAGAAAAAGCAGTCCACAGTCATATTCGCAAGATAAATTTACTTCAGAAGTCAACTGAATTCCTTGCTCATGTTCTAAGTATGGCCATTGTGATAAGACCTGAAAGAAAAAAAATTGGAGAACAGTTAAAGCCATGCATTTTATAAAGTCTTGCATTCAATAAGCAATTGTTTAGAACTCCATGAGCAAATAAACTACAGCACATACACAGGTACTCTACCAAGAATTCAAAGTCAGTTTGAATTTAGCTGATATTATGCAGAACAGATCCCATTTACGGCAATGGGCAGTCACTGGATAGATTTAACTGAATCACTGATGTCTGGCCATGGCTAATTTTTTAACCATCAAATATACTTCCCACTTTATCCAGTCACATCAGCTGTAAGAGTAGCCCATGTGGCATTTTAAAGTGTCAGTAAACCCAGCCAACTTCATCAACAAAAACATGTCGAGCCTATCTGTATCTCAGGGCTCTAGGACCATGAAGAGACAGAAGCATAGTAATCCGGCCCGGGCTGGTTGCTTTTTTTTTTTTTTTTTTTTTAAAGATTTTATTTACTTGACAGAGAGAGAGAGACAGCGAGAGAGGGAACACAAGGAGGGGGAGTGGGAGAGGGAGAAGCAGGCTTCTCACTGAGCTGGGAGCCCGATGTGGGGCTTGATCACAGGACCCTGGGATCATGACGTGAGCCGAAGGCAGACACTTAACAACTGAGCCACCCAGGTGCCTGGCCTTGTCTCTTTCAAAGAGACTCCATACGTGAAGCCAGAAACATTTAATAATGTAAGAATATGCTGAGTCCTAAATAAGTGGTGTTAAAAAAAAAAAAGTGAGTGATAAAGTACAGAGAAGGAGAACAATCATGTAGGGCCAGGGCAGGTCAGAAAATAAGTCTCAAAAGGTAAAGCTGAAATAAGCTTAAAAGATGGACAGAAATGATAAAAAACAAAAACAAAAACAAAGAAAAACAAGGAGACCAGCAAGCATTTCAGGTGCGGGGATGGCAAAGTGGGGACAAGGAGGTTGACCAGATTCTTGATGAGCTCTTTGGGGTCCATAACTAACCTCACAGGCTGTGATCAGGGATTTATACAGGGAATCAGCTGGACGAGACTGGGTCAAAGAGGTCGCAAGGTGGAGAGTCTTTCTATGGACTACGGGGAGTCCTTGAAGGCTCCCGAGTAGGGAGTGGTGATGGAGGAAACCAAACCAGAATGGAAATCCATCCGGCAGCAATGCAGCGGAGCATTTGGGGAGTGAAAATAACACGGGGGGGGGTGGGTAAGCAGGAACAGGAAGACAAGGGACACAGATATGAGGTAGGAAGCCAAATTGAAAAGACAATTTTAAAATTTAAAGGAAGCACAGGGGCGCCTGGGTGGCTCAGTTGGTTAAGCGTCTGCCTTTGGCTCAGGTCAGGATCCCACGGTTCCTGAATTGAGCCCCGTCTTGGGCCCCTGCTCAGTGGAGAGTCTGCTTCTCCCTCTGCCCATCCCCCCTGCTTATGCGCTGTCAAATAAGTAAGTAAAATCTTAAAAAAAAAAAAAAAACAGGGGTGCCTGGGTGGCTCAGTTGGTTAAGCGACTGCCTTCGGCTCAGGTCATGATTCCGGAGACCCGGGATCAAATCACACATCAGGCTCCTTGCTCGGCGGGAGGCCTGCTTCTCCCTCTCTCACTCCCTTTGTTTCTGTTCCCTCTCTGGCTGTGTTTCTCTCTGTCAAATAAATAAAATCTTAAAAAGAAAAAAAAGAGCATACAGAGAAATACTGAGAGGATACTTTAAAGATTTGGTCTTTCAGATGACATGAGAAGACACTATGAAGACAGTTAGTTATGACTGGAACCCTAATCCCTGATACATGACGGGGACCAAGTAACTGTTCAGTTAAACTTATTATTAAGATTTCAAGTCAGGGGGCGCCTGGGTGGCTCAGTTGGTTGGGCGACTGCCTTCGGCTCAGGTCATGATCCAGGAGATCCGGGATCGAGTCCTGCATTGGGCTCCCTGCTCGGCAGGAAGCCTGCTTTGCCCTCTCTGACTCCCCCTGCTTATTGTTCCCTCTCTGGCTGTGTTTCTCTCTGTCAAATAAATAAAATCTTTAAAAAAAAAAAAAGATTTTGACTCAGGATGACAGGAAGAATGACAGAACAGGAAATCTGGGAAACTGGTTTAAAGAGAAAGATTCACAGTGTTAAACAAGGCGGCACTGTTCACCTTTATCACCGTAACTGTCTCCCTGGGATCAATTCCTAGAAGTAGAAATGCAATATACACATTTTACATTTTATACATGCTTTATACCATTGCAAGTCAGCAAAGCGAAGACAGCTGAATACAGTATTAGGCACTAGCTCCATCAGCTACAAAGAACCCATCATAGGGGTGCCTGGCTGGCTTAATCAGTAGAGCATGTGGCTCTCAATCCTGGGGTCATGAGTTTGAGCCCCACGGGTATAGAGAAGACTTAAATCAATGAACTTAGTAGGAAAAAAACACAATGACATGGAAGCTAAAAATGAAATCTTAAAATGCACTTTTTACCTCAATGCATGCTTTTGAAGCAATCTTACCTGTTTCTCTAAAAAAAGAAAAACAACAACACCAGCACAACCCACCATTACGCCATACACGTGTGACACCCCCGCTCCCGCCTCTGAGCCCACCTGGACCCCCAGAGAGCTTCGGCCCACTTACCTAAGATATAAGCAGCCACTAATTTTTGATTCACACTTAAATGGAGGTAGAGAGGCACCAGCGACTCCACATCCCCCAGCGTGGGCAGCATCAGAGCTGCAATGCACAGCACTCCCAGGAAGACAGTCAGCAAACTAGGTCCTGAGGAAACAGCTCTGTTCTCTGTCAAAAGACAAAAATTCCTGAGCTGGCTTTGAAACATGCCCCAAGACCAAAGTTCGTTCACAGACACTGTCCCACTCACCAGGATGCTGGTTTTGTCTTACTTCTCTGACTCTTTGCCCATCATTTCCATGCCATAGGGACATTATCTGCTGGACTTCTCTGGAAGCCCATAACATCTCTGAGTCATGACAGAATGGAATGTTGAAATGGCATTGCGAGGTAGCAGGGTCCTACTGAAAGGTCACCATCCTTACCCTCCCCCCACCTCACCCTCATTAGACAGTGCTCAAGCATGGATGTTCCATATGTGTTTATAAAATATACAAACAGAACTGTTAAAGAATGAGCTAGAAATAGAAATTGAAGTTCTGTTTACTTTTGCCTGCACGCCGATGGATGGCTTGTGTCTTACTCCATCCGGGAGCCCTGCCTTCTGAGAGTATTTTGGCTAGATGGGTTTGGTCCTCATAACTGTAGAATCCTGCTTCCATTTTTGAAAATATTAAAAGCAGCAGAAAAGCGCTACTTGAGGGGGTTTTTTTTTGTTTTTTTTATTGTTGTTGTTTTTTATTTTTATTTATTTATTTTTAATATCTTTTTTAAAAGATTTTATTTATTTATTTGACAGAAACACAGTCAGAGGGAGAACACAATCAAGAGAGGGGAGTGAGAGAGGGAGAAGCAGGCTTCCTGCCGAGCAAAAAGCCCGATGTGGGGCTCGATCCTGGGTCTCCAGGAGCATGACCTGACCCGAAGGCAGTCGCTTAACCAACTGAGCCATCCAGGCACCCCCTTGTTGTTTTTTAAAGATTTTATTTATTTCACAGAGCGAAACACAGCTAGAGAGGGAACACAAGCACGGGGAGTGAGAGAGGGAGAAGCAGGCTTCCCGCCGGGCAGGGAACCCGATGTGGGGCTCGATCCCCGGTCTCCGGGATCATGACCTGAGCCCAAGGCAGCCGCTTAACAACTGAGCCACCCAGGCGCCCCTACTTGAGGGTTTTAAAGCTACCTGTGGGGGTGCCTGGATGGCTCAGCTCAGCTTTGGCTCAGGTCATCATGATCCTAGGGCCATAGGATCGAGCCCGAGCCCCGTGCTGGGCTCCCCGCTCAGAAAGCAGTCTGCTTCTGCTTCTCCTTCTCCTCCGCTGCTCGTGCTCGCTCTCTGGCTCTCCCTCGAAAAAATAAAATCTTTTTTTTTTTAAGATTTATTAATCTATTTGACAGAAAGAGATCACAAATAGGCAGAGAGGAAGGCAGAGAGAGAAAGAGGAGGAAGCAGGCTCCCCGCTGAGAAGAGAGCCCGATGAGGGACTCGATCCCAGGACCCTGAGATCATGACCTGAGCTGAAGGCAAAGGCTTTAGCTCTGAGCCACCCAGGCGCCCGAAAAAATAAAATCTTAAAAAAAAAAAAAACGTACCTATGCAAATTCTTGTCCCCTGCTCTATCCCGTTTACGGCAAAGGAGGAGGCAGAAACACTATGTGGCAGGTACTCTGCTAAATGAAATAAACCAGTCAGAGCAGGACAAACACTGCGAAACTGCACTTATGCAAAGTCTCTAAAACAGTCCGACTCTGGATCAGGGAGCAGAGCGGTGGTTACTAGGGCCTGGGGATGTGTTTAAAATGGGAGTTACTAATCACGGGCATAAAGTCTCAATTACGCAAGATGAGTAAGTTCTCGAGATCTGCTACAGGACGCCGTGCCCGTGGTTAACAACAGCGTATTGTACACTTCAGCATTCGTGAGTGGGGCAGATGCCGTGGTTGAGTGTTCTTAATACAATAAAAACTTTAAAAATAGTGACAGGGCTGCCATCCTCCAGTGCTTGCTGTGTGTGTGCAATATTCATACCCATATTTTTAAGAAACCCGATACCAGAATATTGTCATGTAGTTTTTCCCACTACCCTTCTTTCATTAAAAGGAATAGCCAACAGCAACACAATCTTGTGTTTTATTGATGAAATAACACTGTTCATTTTATTATTAAATGCAGCTTTTCTAAATTATTAATACTTTAGCTGTTGTGCGAAGTTTAATTGAGCTTTGCCAAAGCCAGAAAGGTGAAAACAAATTCAAATTTTTATAGTGATTATTGCTTGAGACAAAACCACAGCATAAATACCTAAAAACAAGTCCTATTTTACTTAGTAAATGAAGTATATTTGTATTTATATTTGCTGCAGAGGTAAGCTTTCAAGCTTATCTATTTGCATAGATGCTTTTGAAATTTTCGATGTGGAAATAAATGGCTTTTCTCCTGATACTACAAGATTGTTATAAAAATTTTATAGAGCTACAGAAAACATAAAGGTTCCTGATCAGTCTCACCCTCCTAGAGACAACACTGTTAACAGCTTGGTACAGATCCTTTCGGACTTTACAAATACCCACATAAACATGTAAAAATTTTTTTTTAAAAAATGAGGCCATGGGATGCCAGCAGCTCACTTGGTTAAGCGACTGCCGGCTCAGGTCATGATCCCGGAGTCCCAGGATCGAGCCCCGCATCGGGTTCCCTGCTCCATGGGAAGCCTGCTTCTCCCTCTCTCACTCCCCCTGCTTGTGTTCCCTCTCTAGGGGAGTTTCTCTTTGTCAAACACACAAATAAATAAAATACAATAAATAAAATCTTTTTAAAAAAAGATACATATGAGCCTTTTTCTAAGTCAATGTATAACCATCTATCATTCTAGCAGAACCTCGTAAATAAATGCCTCCCTGACATCCCATCTTATGAATATTCATAATTTAATCCAATCCCCAACTGATGGACTTTTAGGTCATTTTCAATCTTTTATTATTATAAACAATAATAAAGAGCATAATTTTCTTAAGCCAGAGGGCACGGACTCAAAACATTGCAGAGACATAGCAGTTCATTAGTAATATAATTAAGACAAACCCACTAAGATTCAGCTGCATCTTTTCAAAACATCTTTTTAATAACCTGGGCTTTGGTATTTTGTTAAAGTATGCTTTGTGGGTTTCTCTTAAATGAAAAAAATATATATATATAAATGTACTTACGAACATAGACAAAGTCTGGAACGTAACATGGAACACTTACATAAGCAGATCTGTTAAGAGTGTGGGATTGTAGGTGTTTTCCTTTCTGAATTTGTTACTGCTATGTCTTTTATAGTACAATCAACTCGAGAAGAAATTTCTCATTTTCCTGCCTTTGGATATATTTATAAAAAATACATTTATAAAATCGAAATCTTTCATGACCTAGCCTCTGACCACTTTCTGGCTGGTTCCCAGACCCTCACGACACTTTCACACTTGTGATAATGTCCAATTATCATTTCTCTAAAGATGTGCAAAAATAATCACGTTTCAAAACAAGTCCCCAAACAATCTCGATTTGTTTCAACATTTTAGTTCAGAGACACTTAATGAAAAAACCATAGAATTTTATATACCGGAAACCACACGTTAATTTACTATTCATTGAATAAACAGAAGTGGAAAATACCACTTTGTCCACATGGATTAAATCAGGCACCACTATACTCTATCAGAAAAGCAAACTTTTCTCAGTTTCCTGCCACATCATTAGGAACATAGGGGGGAAAACTCTTTACGAACTGGACATGTCGGCCAGGACTTCCTATGGGGCTGTACTACGGCGTCGCCCTTGCTCTGAAGAGCGGCCAGAGCCATGGAAACCTTGTAATTAAAAGCAAACTAACCCAACGGACCGTATCGGACGACAAGTCCAACCCTCCTGTGAAACCCACGCGCGCACCACTCTGTGAGAGTTAACGACACAAATAAGGTGCTTGCCTTCATTGAGCTTCCTGACATGGATGGCTGACAGGTTTTTTTCCCCAAAACAGAAATCACCTCATTCATTTATCTACTTCAATTTTACAACTAGAAGAATTCTCTAATATACCTCGGATACCGAAGTTTCACTGTCCAACGAAAGTAAGAATAAGATGCTCACTTAATACACATTGTAATTATTTAGCCTTTTAGGATGATTTTCACCTGAATTCTAATAAATTTTAAAGTAAAGGAAAAAATATTTAAAAAAACTAAACTTTTAATCCTTATTACTTGGGGAGAGGAGGCTACTAAACTGGTTTGTTAAATACAGAAATGAGCCGATGGCCATTTTCCTTTAAATCGTGAATTTAACATCAAAACCTAAATACTCATTATATGACTTTTCTTATTCTAGAGAAGGCATCTTTAAGGGAAATCTTCCATTTCCATAAACATGTATAAGCCAACGTCACAATACTGATCAGAGATCAAAGTGACATTTACTAGAGGCTTTCAGCTTCAAAAGATGAAATTCTGGTCCTATCGGTCAGTAACAGTTGCTGAGAAGCATTCTACTGGCTACTACGAGACTCTTGCCCACAGTAAATCAAAGAGGCGTTACTCCCTGTGTTATCCAAATAAACACTCTAAGATGAACAAACTGATAGGGATCCGTGAATTAATGTAATGACAAGTAGATTTGTTTTTAATTCATCATAGATAATGTTGCTATTTCAAGACAGCTGCTATCGCATTCATATATCACTATCAGAAAGCTTCCAGGCTTTTCTATGGAAAATTTTATCTTCCTCCTCTTATAATGGGGTTGGAAGGAGATAATGAGACGTTAAGAGGGAGGAGGAATGACGTCCAAAGAGTTGAATATGAGGATAGTGTCAATGTTGAAAGAATATATCATAACACTTCTGAATATCTAAGCTGGAAGGAAATGAGGAATGGAGAGGGATTCAATTAATAGCCCACAGGGGATATTATAATCTACTTAGTTTAATTAACTTCAACTTTAATGAGATTTTTTTTTCAAAATAATATGAACAGTGCACCAAGCTTGGCCTATTGCCAAACACAATCTCTCTCCTTCTTCAAACTAATTAAATGAGAAAGGATACGGGAAAGTCACAGAAACAAAAGTATATAATTGCCAAATTGTGCTAGCCTTCGAAATAAGGAGGGGAGGGCTGCATTCTCGGGTGGACACATTTCAGAGGCGATGGCAACACTTGCCCTCCCCTCACGGCCTCGGCGGCCAAGAGCTTCTCTCCTCATTTCAAGTCCAGCTCTAGGCCTCTTGCTCCCTTTTCGGTACCTGATCTCTAGTTCAGTTCCGTTTTGAAGTAGTTAATTAGGTGAAAAGTGGCAGATCATTTTTCTAGTAATGATTCTTTGCTCCCTGGTGATTTTCCAGTTAGAAATGCATTAAGAGCGGCAACGGGCTTTAAAAGCAACCCCAAAACTACCTGGTTGAAAGGACTGCTCAAAATATAAACTTTCGGTTAAATGTTCCTTTATCCTTTTTTCCTCTTCTTCCTTTTGTTGTTCTTTTGCAGATGGGAGAAGAATAGCCACCACCTCTTTCCTTCCTAAAGCCTTCCTCTGGCTTTGCTCGGAAACTTGGAGGCGGAACTTGTCTTTTACACCATAGTGGCAGGATTGAACATCTCTATGACGAATGACACTGAAAACATTAAAAAATAAATGCTGTTTAGGTTTCTGGGGGCCTGTCAGACAGAATTCAGCCCGAGCTTTCATACAGGAGAACATGAACTAACTGTAACCAAATGCTCAAATACAGAAAGTTGCTAATGAGGCTTTAAAAAAAAGTCACAGCATAACCCAAAAGGAAATGGGTGATTCTAAAACACTTGATGAAAACACATACTCTACAACATAGAATAAAAGTTTGAAGTAAAAGAACAATAGGTAAAGACAATTCCTTTTAGCAAGGATATTTTTTTCCCCTTGAGATCTGCAGGCAGCAATGGTTACTGAATAGGATATATGAAATGCTTTCTTCCCCACCAAAGTCTTGTGGATTTCTACTGCCGCTTCTTAACCATGCAAGTAACAAACCTCACCTAGACTCAAAACTGAAAGTCTGCACACGGAGGTAAAAACAAGCAACCAAAAAAGTAACTAACCAGTATGATCAACGCGATAGAAGGCTAACAATACACTTCGGTCTTCCTCTAAAAAGAGCATAAAGCACTTGAATTTTATGAGGGCGATCTACGATTCCATTTATCTTACCTCGTTCTTAATAGAGAACACAAACCAATTAGGTCAAAGATAACATTTATTTGGCAAGAGACTACATTTCTTTGGTATAGTCCTTGCTTATTGTGTATTGAATGAAAACCAAACGAAACCTGTGAAAACATGTCCTCTAAAGATAACGTCATTTTATGGCTATGGGAGGATGGCTATGGGAGGATGAAAACGTATTCAGAACTGAAAAAAAAAACCTTCTCATTCTCATGGAAGGTTGAAACAAATGTCTACTTGGTAGCTTAAATTAAGAGCTGGTCAATGGATACATCTGGTCAACACTAGCTCTAAAGTGAAAATTAAATATGAACAGCTTGAACAAACAATCATTTATCTGATACTTAATCTCTGACCAAATTATCTGGAAGAGCTCAGATAACCTTTTCCAGTTGAGCAGTTACACACTTGCTTCCTGTTTGCAGAGATTAACTTCCAGGTTTATTAGCCAAATCATTTCAGATGAACTTATATTACCATTGTTCTGTGAATGTAGCAGTATTAATTTCTCAAATGTCACCATGATATCATAGGATGTTCCAAAGAAAGCTAAATTCCCTCTTACAGCTAGAGTTAGAACTGGACCTTCATAGGCGATCCCTGAACTACAAGCGCAACTGAAGAGATGTTCACAAAAATATTAACACACACATCTGCTCCAGCATCCTGAAATATGACTAAGGATTTGATCGACCTGTTTAGAATCTTAGGGGCTTAAGAATTGTGAGGGGCTGGGGTGCCTGGGGGGGCTTAGTCAGCTAAGCATCTGCCTTTGGCTCAGGTCCTGATCTATTTCAGGGTCTGCGGCTCCCTCTGCCCCTCCCCCCTGCCCATGCGCGCTCGCTCTCACTGGCGCTCTCTCGCTCTCTCAAATAACCTTTAAAAAACAACAAATAAAAATTAAAAAAGAATTGTGAGAGACTAAAACTTCCTGCAAAAATTCAAAATGTAATAAATGCCTTAGGGGGAACAGCTTTAAGACGAGATCCTGTTCAAGTTAAACACATAAATATTAACACACTCAAAACACGTTACCAGGAAGGGATTTTGACTTACATATCCACACAACATTGAGGCTTTACGGCACCTGCAGCATCAGCAACAACATACTTATTTGGAGTAGTACACAAGACTGAAAGAAAAAGTCACAATGGCCATTAGTGTTTTTTTAATTAGTTTCTACAAGTAAACAATTAGTAGGGACTAGTTACAATCCATAAAAGAGACCTAGGAGACTCACCTTTGAACTTTAAGGCAAACTCATAGGGATTATACAGAGTCAACACTTGCTTATGTGTTGACTGGTCATCTGCATAAAATATTAGCTCCGTGGGAAACACAAAAACAGGAAGATTTCCTTCCACTAACTCTGGCTGTCTTTTTTGTTGATGCATTGGCACTGAATCCCCCTTGCTGCAGCTTCTGTTTTTATAGTCTCAAATCTAGTTTGGACTTTTCTTAAGTCAGTTAGTTAAAAACTCCAAAGCATTTTGGCAATCTAGAAAGAGAAGAAGAGAGAAGGAAATCGAATGATACCTGTTTTCATTTGCTGTCCCTCCAACAAAAAGCATGTTTAGCTTGCATTAAAATAGGTCCCCAAACCATTTAAAGATGCCTTTAGGCTTTTCCTCCTAGCTTACACACACAGCTTGTTTCAAACTATGCAAAGAAATTTACAGGGGCGCCTGGGTGGCTCAGTTGGTTGAGCGACTGCCTTTGGCTCAGGTCATGATCCTGGAGACCCGGGATCGAGCCCCACATCGGGCTCCCTGCTCGGCAGGAAGCCTGCCTCTCCCTCTCTCACTCCCCCTGCTTGTGTTCCCTCTCTGGCTGTGTTTCTCTCTGTCAAATAAGTAAAATCTTTAAA